>JABVXW010000388.1:0-47586 GCA_013365375.1 Litomosoides brasiliensis
TATTATTATTATTATTATTATTATTATATTATTATTATTATTATTATTATTATTATTATTATTATTATTATTATTATTATTATTATTATTATTATTATTATTATCATTTATTATTGTATTATTATTATTATTATTGTTATTATTTATTATTGTATTATTATTATTATTATTATTATTATTATTGTATTATTGTTATTATTATTATTTACTATTATTATTATTAATTACCATTATTATTATTAATACATTACTATTACTACTACTATTACCATATAATCATTGTTATACTCCCATTTCAAGAGTCTATTTTTCATTATTCCTTTACTATTATTATCCAATCTTAACATCGTTTTGTAAAATTTTTTGATAACAAAGGTCTCCGACAACTAGGTTAATTCAATTGATAATAATTCATTACTGATCCACAATTTTAGATTTGTGAACAGAACACATTCCTATCCGATATTCCTTTCTGCAAAATATTGCTAAATTTTTTTTCGCAATGTCCCACAGAGTTTTTAGGTTTAATACCAATCCTTTGAATGTATTTTATAGCGAACAGATAACAAGTAGGCAAAAAAAGTATTTTAAAAGATAATTAACCTGTAATGCTCGATATAACCTTCCAGGTTTGGTTCATTCGGTTCAATTATCGGAAATTTACAAGTATTTTCCAGCAATAAAGTTGTTTGATCTAATGAATCATCTGAAAGAGAAATTGACAAATGTAAAAGAGGAAATAGTCAAACGATAAATTCTCTATAAATTAAGAACAGGTAGGTAAAATGAAAGTTTTGAAAGTGTTAATTAAAGTTTTGATTAAAAAATTTAATAACTTTTAATATTAACCGTATTTAGCTGTAAATTTTATTTTTGTTTTCTTCTAGGTTTTCTTAATAAAAGTTATTGATTAAAAGGTTGTACATCAAATGTCATTATCGGTTGCTTCAAAATAACCAAAAATTCAATTAGAGGCACATTTTATCAAAATATCAGAGGTACGAACTGTAAAAATTTGTTGAGCTGACGACGACGGTAAACAAATTTCGTTGATATATTCGTCGTTTGGATAAAAGTAATAAGTATAAAATGAAAATAATACTGAATAGCTAAAAATGAATGAATGAAAATGCTAAAAAGTAAATCAAAACTTGAAAACTTAATTTAAATTCTAATACAGTAACAGTTAGTCAATTGTCACAGTTAAGAATTGCTGTTAGGAAAAGCATAATGTATTGAGGATAAAATTCACCTGTAATTTGTTTTAATAAAATATTATCAAATACTGCGTCATACACATAAATTAAAATACATAATTTTGTGACTAATTTTGATGATCGGTTTTTTTTCCTTTTTATTTTTTAAATTTCAAATGGCTATAAAGTGTTTTAATTTATGTGTAACAAATTTAATCGATAAATTACTTTCGAACGAGTAAACGCCTTCTACGTTTTCGATATTGAAAAGTGATGAAAAGTGATAAAAAGAAGTGATAAAAAGAAAGTGATAAAAAGAGAAGTGATAAAAAGAGAAATATTACGATGTAAGAACTTACAACAAAATACTTTCGCCATCGATACATTATTAGGCGATCAGATTCTTTCCTAAATTTAAATTACATTTTTACTATTAACAGCTAAATATCTTTTATAAATCATAAAGATGAGATCATTGTTTTCAATAATAAGAGAATAGATCTAAATTTATAATTTTTCAAGTTTAACAATTAATTTAACTTTTATCAATAATCATTGATTTATCAGTTAGCTGAGCTCATTATGAAATATTTTCTAGCTTATAAGAATTTTTACGAAAAATAAAGCGTAATTTTTTATTTAATATTAACAAAAAATATCAAACCTTTAATATTGCTAAATGTTAAGCAAATATTCTGATCTTTAACATTTAAATTTAGAAATAGCAAATTAGAAATTCAAATTTTACTATTCAAAAATTCTACTACTTCAATAATATTAGGAAAAAAGCAAGACAACAGAGAATAGGCAGGTAAATTGTGGAAATTTAGAAGTGTTTGTAGTGCGTTAGGAATGATAAGATGTCCGAAGGATGTGACTGAAACGTGCCACTACGTTCTTTCTTCAATTTCAATCAATTTAATTCTATTTCAAAATCCACAAATATAGGTAAGAGACGAAAATGAATGAATGTTCAATGCCTCAAGTGACGTGCGCAATAGACAATTGGATGATGACAAAACAGGATTTTTAAATGATTGAATTTAAATGATAGGAAAGTATATTAGTGTTGAAAATGATTGCAAACAAATTGCTTACAAAAAAAAATCATAGATAAATAATATTAAAGTTATATAAGTGTGGTTAAAAAAAAATGAAAAATGAAAGAGTTTTAAAAAGTTTGAAAAAAGTAATAAACTTTTTTTTTGAAAATTCAATAAATAATTTGCATATTTAATTAATTATTAATTAGGAAGAGGAATTCGCCTGTTGCTATCTATAAGTTGTGATAGAAGAATAAGCATGATGTAAGTGTACAATGTTTTTGTATTATTTGTTTTTATACTACACTTTAATAAGGATACACAGAGAGAATTAAGGAATGACTCAGTAATTCTTAGCTTTTGTAATTCCTATGTTTTATTAAGCAGAATTTTACAACATCAAAAGTGCCGCCATGTAAATTTGTTCACTCATGCCATAAGAGTAATTGAAGGGACAAAGTGATAATTGTCTTGTTTTCTTTGTTTATTTTTACGCCTTCAAAAAGTTTTCATCTAAGTAATACTTTTGTTATGCGACGATATGTGCTGGATAGAGGTAAATGACCAAAGATGATTTATTCCACTTCACTCACTAATGGATGGAGTGCGAAATTTATTGGTCAGGTGAGAGAAGGCTTGGGTAATGGAATACAATAATTTTAAAAACGGCGGGACAAACGTGTTTCATATTGACCGGTGTATACGTCCATGGACCGAACAGATAGGTGACTTGAGGAAGATGGTGGCATGGGGAGGTTTTTGGTGGAGGCAGGGGGTTGGGGGTTGTTTTAAGTGGGAAATATTGGGTTGGGGTCACTGGAAATTTGCGAAGACTCATACAGTCATGCAGAGATATGAAATGAAAAAAAAACACGTTATGATGCCATTTTAGTTTTAAGCGAAGAAGAATGTCGAAGTTCTTCAAAGGAGCGGTGTCAAGTTCAGACTCATCGGGTTCCGAAAGTAGTGATGAGGAACCGTATGTGCCGATCAAGAGACCTCAGTATGTTTTGTTGAAATTTTAGCTTTTGATCTCGCTGAATTGTTCGTAACCGTAAAGTTCTTGTCAGTTTTAGAAGTTAATATAAGAAGTATAAATTTGCAGTGAATGTAATTATAGAGCCACTTTCGCGTATCCGTCTGACAGTGATGATGAAGGGCAAAAACGCGTTGTCAAGGCACAAAAAGATCGAAAATTTGAAGAACTAAAAGATCTGATTAAACAAGCAAAAAACTCTAGGAACATCAAGGATATGTCGAAGCTCTTGACAAGTAAGGCAGTAAAGCATTATCGAAAATTAGTGCTGCACTTCTTAAAGCTAAAGTAATTGTGAATAAACCAACTAAAAACTACTAGTGCGTAATTTCCTGACGAGTTACCTTTCCAATGGAATTTAAAAACCGATTTATTCAGGAAGATATCATAATAGTTTTCAGCGTTCGAAGAGCTATGTAAAGTATTTGAGAAGACAAAAATTGTATTAACACGGCAAAATATGTCAACGCCTCGATTTTATGTGCGTATTTTGGTTGAATTGGAAGATTTCGTGAACGAACAGTGGGATGATAAAGAAGCACGAAAAATTATGTCGAAAGCAAATTCGAAGGGTCTTACAGCACTGCGACAGAAAATTCGTAAATATAATAAAGTAATGGTGCTTTCTCTATGCAAAAACTCGAATTTGAAAATTATGTTGTTTAAGAGCTTGATCATTATGAATAGTTTGGAATTCTATATGTTTAGGATATGGAAGTGGAAGTTAGTGCCTACAGAGCAGAACCCGATCCAGTGGGATATTCAAGTGCAGATAACCAAGATGAAGAGGAGGAACAGGTAATGGTGGTATACTAGAGTTTTGCTTTTCTATGTTCGCAAGTTTTTTGTTTTTTACGTTCCATAAAATGTTTATAGAATGTTCAGAATTTATTTGAATATTTGTCTAGGAAGAGTTCGAAAATGAGGAGGAAATGGAGAAAAGTAAACCTCGCAGTGATCTCAAAGATTCAGATGAATGGAGCTCTGACTCAAACGCTTCTTCGGACAGTGATTCTGATCTTGATCTTGAGGGGAAACAAATGGAGGATTTGCGTAAATTCTTCTTGAAGTATAATTCTTCTTTTTTAAAAATTCTTTTTAAAGAGGAATTTAAAGAAATTCTTTTTTTTGTTTTGGATAAAAAAACTGAAAGCTCATAAGGAACATATACAGTGAGTGTTTTGCAGAAAGGAATTCAAAGAAGGTGGTGAAGCTGAAGGTAAAGAAAAACGACAGGCGGAAAGAGCGCAAAAACAGAAGGAACAAAAAGAGCGTGAAGCGAAAGAGAAAATTGAAGAAAATGAAAACGATGATGCATGGGTTGCTGTACCAACAAAAGAAGAAAAAATGCGTCAGCTCTTCGATCCCAAGACTGAAATTAACCATGAAGTGAGAATTCTAATGAGCGTAATTCCTGTCATCACTAATCCTTGCTTTCAAATTGAAGAGACGAATGTTTAATGCTTTTAATAATAATAATTTTAAAGGCTGTTATCAATAAATTACAAGAAGTCATTGCTGCTCGGGGACGTAAATCGACCAATCCCAAACATTACGTACGTAGTTTGCAAGAACTATTCAGAATTGCCGATGAGGTTTGTGCAAACAAGTTTTTATACGTTTTAATTTTTTGTTTTTCAATTGCTCTGAATAATTTTGATCTCGAATTCTATCATTAAGCACGATTTTCAGCATAAACTTGGTGCTGGTGTTTTGGTGAAAATTTTATTTTCAATCATCTCTGCCCTTTTTGAATTAAATGCGCGAATCAGCGACTGTATGGACTATTCTTCTTGGAGCAAGTACGGATTTTTTGCGGAACATTTTGCATACAAAAAAGTTATGAATTTTTCTTTTTAATGTAAGTGTTTTCTTCCATTTCAGAACGCTGGGAGCTACTAATAGCTTGATAGATATGTTAAACGAATATCCTGATATTGTGTTGTCAATAGGGATTGGTGAAGATGATGAAAACATACAGGACCCAACCAAACCTTATACTGTGCATGGTTCTATCCTAATGAGTGTTCATCGTTTGGATACAGAATTAACTAAGATACTGCAAAATGCGGATTGTCACAGCACTGATTATATTGAAAAGTTTGTTTTTAATGAATTTCCCTAATTTGCAACTTTGTTTGACTGTTAAAGTTAACCTCGCTTTAGCGTGAGATAGGTGTGGGTCGGCACTAAAGAAATAGATCGTCGATGCTTATAAATTTGTTTTGACTTGGATTTCTACCTAATCTTGGGTAAATTATTAAAACGATTAAAAAAAATCGGTCGAAATGAGTATGTGATAAAATGATACTGATAAGCTAATTGTCATCTGGGCGTTCTCTGGGTTTCTGTTCTATTTTGTGGTGATGTTTTCCTGTGCTTTATAGGAAGACATTTGAAACAGGAAAATACATCTGGTTTTTTTTAACTCAGTTTTTTCAGGAAATATCATGTTTTTGGATGATTTTAGATTGAAAGGTGAAAAAGATTTATGTGCTCTCATCAATAAATTAATGGACTATGTCAATGCTCGATTGGATAAAGATATATTCTTAGAAGAAGAAGTTTGTAAATTATACATGCTTCGCATCGAACATCTGTATTACAAGGTAAATTTTTCGTGTTTTTTTATTATTTCCATTGGGTTCTTCCTTTTTCTACTCTCTCCAGTGAAACATTATGACTGTATTTTCTAAGTTTCACCTCGAATTACGACACATTTTTTGGTTAAACTACACAGTATTACATTGGTAAAACATTTCGCAACTAGTAATTTTTATGATCATGTTCTACTAGTAGGTTTAATAAAAGCCAGATTTTTTATTGATAATAATAAAACGCTGATATTTTAGTACGAAGCTGAAGATTCGACAGAACATGGACAGGAGTCATCATTAGCGGTAATGGAACGACTTTGCAAAGAGGTGTATGCACGTGATGATACAAAGCGTCTACGACAACGTGCAATGCTTTGTCAAATATATCATTTAGCACTACATGACAAGTGGCATGAAGCACGAGATTTGATGCTCATGTCACATTTGCAAGCTATTGTTGATCATTCAGATGTCAGCACTCAGGTTAGCACCAATCTAGACTTTATTTTCTATGAAAATAATCCTAGACATATTAACCCAAGAGGATAATTCCATTATTAACGATTGTTTCGACGAGTTATAAATTTCTTTTTGCAGTTGCATTTCCATGTTTTACACGCAAACAGTCAAATAATTTTTGTAAATGTTTTTTTAAGATTTTATATAATCGGACAATATGTCAACTTGGCTTGTGCGCTTTTCGACACAGTTTTATCAAAGAAGCTCATCAAGGTCTCTCTGAAATACAAAATACACAACGAGCGAAAGAACTTCTAGCTCAGGGGATTGCTATGAGGCAACAAGAAAGAACGGCTGAACAGGTTTTTTTTTAAAAAAACAGTTACTTCCCATTTTGGTATTTTTCCATTTTGTAAGTAAAATGCAAGTTTCCATTTCTTTGAAAGTGGAATTCGTAATAATCACATAATGTTCAGGAAAAATTGGAGCGTGCGCGCCAGATTCCTTATCATATGCACATTAACGTTGAACTCATGGAATGTGTTTATTTAATATGTTCAATGCTACTGGAGATACCACACATGGCTTCACAAGAATACGAATTGAGGCGACGTCTCTTGTCGAGATCATTTCATTACCAGCTGAAGCAGGTAAGAATGTTGATATATTAAGCCTTTCTCGTTCTGGTTTTGTCTTCTTAAATTTATCAGAGTTAACTCAGCATGTAAACGTTTTGCATTGTATATAGTCGGAGAAAAGTTCCCTCATTGGTCCACCTGAGAATACGCGTGAACATGTGGTAGCTGCATCGAGAGCTATGCTAAACGGCGACTGGAAAAAATGTCGCGACTTCATCGTAAACGATAAAATGGATGCAAAGGTTTGTTTTGCAGTTCTGGTCTGAATTACGAATATGGTATTTGTGATGTATTGTTTAGTTATACTTGACTTTACTTTCTTTCATTTTTGCTTTCAAAGTATAGTAAAACTTTCATGGTAAATAGGATCCTAATTTGCAGGTATGGAATCTCTTCCGTAACTCAGAAAAAGTAAAGGAAATGGTGGTTCATCGTATTCAGGAAGAATCCTTACGCACTTATTTGTTAATGTATTCAACGGTTTATACCACTGTTTCATTGGAAACACTTTCTCAATTGTTTGAACTCGATAAAAGTACCGTACATTCGGTGATTAGGTTTGCTTTTAGTTTTTTATGAGTTCATTTTCTTTTTAAACAAATGAGGTCATTCCTTCCAGTTCCTGAGTTGTTGCATTCGATTCAGTTTATGTTAGGTTTTAAATTTGCTCATTATCTATCTGTTTCGCCACACTAGTTTTTGCCGATCCTCGATTTAGTTCAATGGAAATTTGATGTGAAATAGGATTTTAGCAAAATGATCATTTCGGAAGAATTGAGTGCAAGTTTGGACGAACCTACAGACTGCCTTATTATGCATCGTGTCGAACCAAGTCGATTGCAGCTTCTGGCCTTACATCTAACCGACAAACTTACTCAACTTGCTGATAGTAATGAACAAGTATGTATTAAGAATTTTCGTGGTACCAATCGTCTTTGTTGCCGGAAATGACTTCAAACTGTTTTGTAGATCCTTGAACCACGAGCTGGCCGTAGCTACACAGGTCCAGGCGCATGGTATGGTTTGCGTCAAGAACGAGCTATTGCAGAACAGCAGCAAAGGCCTAGCCGTATGACTTATCAGGTAATATGTGCATAATATTACCATCTAGGAAGTAGTTTGTTTGCGGAACGAGCTGTCTTGGGCTCGGAACATAATTTAACGAAATTATCAATGATAGTTTACATTTCTAGTTGAAAAATTCCCAAGATAAAGATGAAATCATAAGCTTTTTAAAATGATTTTATATTAGAAAAGTTTTAGGAATCGTCAAATAAAAGTCGCTGGAATGTAAATCTTCAGAATCGACGCCGGATGGAGCAGCGCATACGCTATTAATTATTATGCCATACTTTGTACTTTACAGTGGATTATTTCGTTACACAATCATGTTTTTTAGCTGTCTGTTAAGTATGTTTTCCCATTCGATAAATAATAATTTTCGAACTATGTGCATTGAACAAGTGAACGGTTTTCTATTATTGATCATGGTCGAACACTCATTGAAATGAAGCATGAAGACCGCACTCTTGTTCTTCTTAATGAGGGGTCTTCTATTTTTGCACTTCTCAAAGTTCTGTGAATTGAACCTGTGTGTAACAGTTGAAATAGTAACTTGCGTTGTATATCAATACAATAACACAATTTGTTTACACCAGCAAAATACAAAAAAAGTGAAGCCATGATACAGATAAAAGAAAAATGAATGAGATGGATAACAGTTTAGCTTTGTTGAATGCTTTTGGTGAAGTCGATTTACCTCTGCACAGAGCAGGCACCTTCAGAAAGAATGTGTGGTAACAATCGGTAGCAGTCGTTGACCCATTGTTTTGTCTTGCTGTGATAGGATTTATGCTTAAAACAGAGAATATCATCTCACTCTTTTTTTCTTACGTGTCATCGAATTATCTGCCTGAAAAAAATAAAGTGTTGCATGAAGAACGTTAATCCCTTAGTTCAATTTCATTTGCAGTGGATAACTGTTCGAAGATCAGCTATTTCGAAATCTAGTGGGGTTATTCTTTCCTCATGTCAACCGAACAACTTTTCTAAGTGATAAACTGCAGAGACTGTCAGTGCTGTTTTATTAAACTACAAGATAAATTTGTTTCAATAAAAAGTTCTAGGAAAAAATTCCAGAATGGTTGTAAAAGTTGAGCAATTATTCTCCTTGTGTCAGCCGAACAATTTTTCCGAATGATAAATTCCAAAGACTGTTTGAATGCCTTTTTATTAAATTACAAGGTGGTTGCTTCAACAAAAAATTCTAGGAAAGAACTCTAATATGGTTTAAAAAATTGACCTTTCTTTTTCTGTTGGCACTATCCATATCCTCTTCAGTATCCATTACCGCAAAATCATAACTTTCGGTCTCGACGACTGATTCTCCACAGGTTCTTACTAATTCTAAATGAAGAATTTAAAAAATTCAAAATTTAACATGATAAGTCTTCCGGAATTGTCGAATTTAAGGCTATTATAAAAAATTTGGAAAAATAAACTCAATTTTCATTTTTCAAACTTTGGGAACGCCAAGGTTGATGTGAAGACTGATAGCACTAGCATTTTCAACAAAATATGAATTCATTTCGATTTGCTCAAAAGATTCATGCTAAATCCATACCTTCCCAGAGTAAAACAGAATGGCCACTCATAAGCTATGTAAACAAAGTGGTCAATAACATGGGACAGATCACTATGAAATTTTCCATCATTCTCTCAAAAATAACACCAGCTTGCGTTCCTTCAAACAAATCTTAATACTAATATTCAGTATTAGCCGTTATACTTCAGGAATGTTGAAAATCTGAAAAGCTTTTAGAATCTGATTACCTGGATACTCGTCCTCTTTATTCAATTCATCATCATCATCAGAAGAAGAATCATCGTTGATCACATTTGCAAGCATTTCCATTTCATCCTGTTCCATTTCTTCTTCATCTGTCAGATTGCCGTCTGACAATTCACTTCCTCCAGTTAATGGTGCTGAAAATTTTTGAAGCATTTGGATTCACTTTTTCAAATAGGTTGCTTGAAAAAAAATAGAAAAGAAAAAACGATATTTCCATTCGAGCTTACCATCAGTACTGTTAGTAACTTGGAAATTGCAATATTGTTTAACATCATCCAGCAAAAAATCATCCACTTCGAATGCATCAGCAAGTGGCGCATGTGGTGAATCAGTGTATGGAAAATTCAGACTTCGTATCATCGTATTACCAGCACTTATGTTAATAAAACTCATTTCTATTGCGCTGCCCCACTTAACTGAGATTGATTTAATTTCTCAGTAAAAGAATCAATATACTGGCATGAAGAAAAACACATTTATTACTTAATAGGAAAGTAGGATAATGCTGCAACACAATAAATGAATGAATAAATAATAAAAGATTAAAATTTGCCGAAATGAAATCGTAATAAATTTTCATTATAATCATCTATTAGAAGAATTAGCAAAACGAAACATTCTTCATAATAGGAAAACAATGGAGATAGTAAAATGAAAGAGTTCGGTTGCGACAAAACTTTCCAGTTAAACAAAGTCTATCATTTGGAAGAATGTGCGCAACATATGATAGTTCTCAAGATTCCCATAGAAATGCATAACAGAGAAATTCAATTCTCATCTATATCATAGTTTTCTCGAATATTCCTAACCGGCAAAAATAGCTAGCTTCTTTCAAAAAAGACTGGCACGTCTGAACATGAACTATTCGTGCTATTCTACCTCTAGGAAAAATTATTTGAGATTAAAAATATGAAAGCTAGTTGGAACATTAAAGTGCATTAGATAAAAAACTTGAAAAAAAAAGACTACTATATTGTTAATCTATTTGGATAATTCTTATTAAGAAAATGTTAGAAAGAATTCCTTACATACCAAAGTATATGAACTTAAGCAAACAATTCAGTTGCAAAATCATTTAACATAAATGACACCTTGGACGAATATTTCAAATATTTCCCACTAACGACTGATGAAAAGTTCAATTCAACTCAAGCTTTAATCTAGAAAATATTTTAGATTACTTACAAAATCACTTGCATTAAAGACCATATATATTTTTCTACAACGGAACGAATTAATTATCAAAATCAGCGGTATTGTTAATATTATCATTTTATAACACTTATCATTATCACTATAGATCACTACCATAACAATCAACAATACTAGAAGTATGTAAATAGTATGAACAAATAAAAGAGAATAAACTTCCACATGAGGAATCAATAGATAGAAAGGCTCACGGAGGCTTTAGTTATAATAAGTTCCAACCATAGAATAGGAAATTAGAAAAAAAAAGAAAACAATTCAGTTATGGAAAGAGGGCGCAGTCTCTTAAAATAAATTGATTTTCCTCTGTTTTGCTTAGTCTGTAATTTTTTTTTTAATTTCAGGCTTACCAAATTAGAATGCTCTAAATCACTGTTAAAATGCTGAATGATATTTTACACAGAACTAAATCTCGACAGCTTAGCAGAGAATCAAATATATATATATATAATAATTAATAAATTTCAATTCTGAAAGCAATAAGGAATAAATTAGAGAGAGAGAGAGAGAGAGAGAAAGTAATAGAATCAGAATCATAAAGAAATAAATTATCTTAGCGTATAAACCAATAAATGATGTAAAAACCAATAAAATGCAAAAAGTCATCACTTAGTTATATAAAAAGCCGTGACTAATATTGCTCACTCCTAATTTGTGTAAGAAGTGAAGAGAAAGGGAGAAAGCCAGAATAGCACATAGCATTGAGTGTCCAAAAAAGAAGGTGCTCTAAATCGGATTTTAAATTGCTATTCTCCACACTCTCACTCTACTGAATGATAATATATGCACCAAAAGATTATCAAAAAAAACAGAGAAAATAGCACTACAAAAACTTATTATTCTGTCAACTAACCTCAGTATTTTACATTTTCCTTTAGCAGTACATCTGTAAATCATAAATCACCCAATTCATCAATCACCTCTCATACTATCAGATCCAATCACCTATCGTCATCCTACTTGCTATTCTATTTATTTCAGTAAAATAAAATGAATTATTATTTTTTCATCTTTCTATGCCTATTAAACACACTGGATAGCTATCTGTTTACATAGAATAAACAAGTGTATGATTTTTTATGATTTAGAAACCGACAACACTCTTTAAAGCAAACTCAATCCCACACATTAAAAAGGAAAAATAGCATTCAATAAAATTTTTCAAAAAAAAGGCATTCAATAAACTATCACTGTATTTCTCTATATTCAAAAAATGTAATTTGATTATTAAATGACTTCAGCATAAACACTGGTAATACAATGATTTATATCCAATCGCAATTGATTTTTTGAAAAAAAAAACTTCAACAGTTCGACGACATATTCCCATTTATTATTCCTCAGAATTTGAGGCAGTTTATTGGTACCACAACTCATTAATCACTTGTTGTTATAAGTTACTCGTAATCATTTAATCAAAGTATTCTAACACACAAACCTTTCTCTAATCCTTTCTTGAATTTCTTTCCATTGATATGCCTTAACAAATCATCCGGATCCTTTGCAATGACCTTCATAGTGATTTTGCAACCAAATTCATGAGGGCTAAAAACAAAGAAATTATAAGTTATGCGCTTCAACAATTACAATTCTATAATGAATCTAACTGATCATATATGTGGTGGAAGGTCTCTGATTACATCGTCAAGATAATGATAATCAGCATTAATGCTTCATCAAGCATTTCACTTATAACATTTCATTTGCCAAATAACTCTGAGTATAAGAAAATAATGTGCAAAAAAAAATTACAATAAAATTCAACTTGAAATTCAATTAGGTAAATGAGAAAAAAAAACTACCCAATATCATCGAAATATTCACCATATTCTTTCATAATTTGATGTATCTTCCATGCTCGAATAAATTTTGATGTCTTAACGTAATGATCAAGTTGATCAAAACGTGAGGGAATCTCGTGTCCTGTCAATGTACACCGTAACTATAAACAATTAGAGAATGTATATAGTGTAATGCTCGGTGGCAAATAAAATTAATCGAAGAAAAATAATTTAAAAAAGAGGAATTAAACTTAACCTTGTCACAGCTTATAAAATAATTTAGTTAAGTTAGTTTAGCAATAATAAACTAAGTTTAGCAATAATAAAAGTTAAGTTAGTTTAGCAATAATAATAAAAAAATCGTATGACTTATGGCACAGGTCATTTTTCATTAGTCAAAAATTCCAAACAAACCTTTTGTCTTTCATTGTACTCGAAGACAGGATACTTATCCAGCAAACACTGCAACTCTTCCGTCATTTTTTTTCCTCATTCACTGACTGCAACAGTAACGAATTGTATATCAAATAGTAGTACTTCATGATCACTGCCCCTTTCAACTACCGCCAGCCCAAATTCACGAAATTGAGAGTTTCGATGCTCAATTTTTACGGACCGCAGAAATTGAACGCCTTTCACGTGTTACTTCTTGTGATTGGCAAGTTGTCGTAAAGTCAACAGCTATCATTGTTGTTTTCGACATGAAAAAGTGACGTAAATTAAATGATATAGCAATTGACTGGTACTCTTTAATTTGTATTCTAAGGGCCTGAAATTATTGAATTAAAATGGAATAAATTCAATTCGTCCATTCTTTCCACTTTTTTGTATTTTTCATTTTTTTTTTCTTAAAATAGAACTGCGAAAAATATATCAATTAAAGAAAACTTTTCTTAATTTTTAGAAAATTTCATTTTTGTATTTTAAATGTAAAGTTCTGTTTACGTTACTTTAATGGACATTTTACAGTGTAAATTGTTCTTCCACTAATTTACTTAATTCTTTTAGTTTAATTATCATTACTGTCTATGGCTTTCCCATCCTCTTTGCAATCGATTTTATTGCGTAGAATAAGTGATTTGAAGAAAGGACAGCACTCTGCTAGATGACGAGGTTTTTTAAGCTTAGCTTTATAAAGTAACGTTTTTACTTTAACCGCAACTGACTTTAACAGAACTCAAGAATTGCTCAATTTCCAGAAGCTGTGCCTTGATGAAGGCAAGCTCTCAGAGATGAAAATATGAAATCTAATTGTAACTGTGGCGAAGAGTGAAAAGAGAGGCGTAATTGTTATGCAGTATTTCTTTTCTACTCAAAAGCTGATTTCCTAAAAATTTGAATTCCTTCCACTTTTTTGTTTCTGTGTGATCCGATAAGACAAAAGTTCGGAAATAAATTCTATCGTATGGTGTGTATTTATATTTTCTTCCACATTATTGGTATTAATATGAAATTTTAGTATTCAGATTTTCGTGTGAGATATATGGAGAAATGGAATCCACAAGTGCTTAACACCCATTTGGCAGATTTCAGCTACATCGGAGGGTAAGTTGAAATCATTTTATTAGTAATTGTCTAAATTAATTCGAATGTGTGCGACGTGTCTTTCAAAAGCTTCTCCCCTACACAAAATCATTTCTGAATACAGCGGAAGATGGGTGGAAAGCTAAGATTGCCTTCTGTTAGGTACTGTTACGGTTTAATTGTATGTGATCGGTTCAGTTACATGTGGATTACGTGTAATTTTAAATATGAAGCTTTAAAATCGATCTTTTATCGGCGTTCTTAGGAGAAAATATTAAAAAAAAACTCCAGACACTCACCGTGCGAGAGCGATTGGACTGTGTACAAGAAGTTTGCATCAAACACAATAAGTTCTAGCAAATATCCACATTTTCATCGTTGGTTGAATCATCTGAAATATCTGGAAGGAAAACAAATGTTAGATTTGAACTTTATTCTTCTGCATCTTAAAATAGATCAGACATATTGGCATAAAAAAGATACTTGAAAATTAGAAGTGAACTGCGGAAAAATCTTTCATGTTTAAAAATTATTAATGAGAATATTAGACTCTATTTCACTACATCTTTTGTGAATGTTCGTTCTTATTCCTAATATTTTCTTAGTTACGAAATGTCACCATCGGCTACGGAGGAAGCAGGTGATTCCAGTTTAGCTCAAAATTTGCTGTATCAGCTTGAAAAGCATAATCAGTTGGACACATTCGAATATGCTGAGACTATCAAAGAAGATCATCAGAAAGTAGTGGGTGCTGTGAAAAGTTTAGAAGCAGTTGAAGGGGTTTGTATTATTGGATTTATTTTTCGTTTTATTCTTTTACCAAGTTTGTCATCTTTTATACTTATGCTGAGTAAATAAAAAGACTAAATTTGTCATAACCTGAACCCTGATGTACCCACTCCCAAATTGTTTTTATGATTCTATTTGTTTGTGTAGTTAGTGGAAACACAAGACCGAATTTCAAAAGCTTTCGAATTGACAACTGAAGGAAAAGAAATGGTTGAAAATGGTTCTCATGAGGCAAAAATTTTTCGATTTGTTGGGCCAAATGGGATGGACCAGACTGAATTAATGGTACTACTTTGTTAAATAATTCTTTAGTTCTCAGTTGTGTATTGTCATAAAATCGATTGAAACAACATTCTATGACATTAAACGAGTGATTTTTTCAAGATCTTCATGTTCAGTGAAATAATATTATGCTTCATAAATGACTTTGCTAACAGAAACTGCCATTCGGTAAAGTCGGGATAAGCAAAGCAATAGCATCAGGATGGATTGCAATTGATAAGACTTCTGGAACAGTACGTCTAATACGAAAGGTAGAAACGATTAATGACAAAGTACAAAGTGAACTCAAGATGATCTTGGTAGGGAATGTACAGAAATTGGATTTGAAAACGGTTAACGAATTGAAGAAGAGGAAACTGATAACGGAGATGTAGGTTCTTCAACTGGTACTACTAACAATATTTTCTGTGTTAACCTGCTATCATTTATATGGATTAAGTCCTCTAAAATTTTTAGATTACTCAGTTATAAGAAAAGCCAAAAGGGAAAGAAGTAAATGGCTTGCAAGTCATTGCATCAAAAATATTAAATCAGTTGTAGAGTAGTGTTTCAAATGATGCAAGAGAAATAAGAAGGGAAATTACACAGTTATGTTGCTGTTTTTATTGCACCTAAAATCATCACTCAACTTTTTCAGCAACATTAAAAGTTATTTGGTCAAAAAAGGTCCAACGTTTTCAACAACTTTAAGTAAACCCGAGGTTGACCTCACGGCAGATATGATTAACAAGTAAGGCTTTGGTGATAAAATATTTGTACTAACTCATTTTTTTAAGTAACAGCTTAATTTCTAATAATTAATTATTACAGTAGATAACAGAATTGACATGCATAAAAGTTTGAAAATTTTCATTTATTTATAGCAATTCATGGAGAAAGAAGCTATTTAAGAAGTATAACTTTGACGCCTTAGGCGTGATGCCGACTGGAGGCCATCTGCATCCGCTTATGAAAGTGAGAAACGAATTTAGGCAAATTTTTTTCCAAATGGGATTTGTTGAAATGCCAACTAACAGGTAAAATGTTTTAACAGTTTCTTTCTCATTCGTTTTTTTGTCATATTCTTTTTTTTTGTTTTGTGGTTCAATGTCCTACCCTGATGCTTCATCGACAGAACATTTTCGGTATATGTACGATGATAACTTATTTACTATTTTTGAGATACGTAGAATCTTCCTTCTGGAATTTCGACGTTCTATTTCAACCACAACAACATCCAGCACGTGATGCTCATGACACTTTTTTTATATCAGATCCAGAAAGAAGTTATGATTTCCCGGAAGATTATTTACAGCGAGTTAAAAAAGTTCATTCTGAAGGTGGATATGGTTCAAGGGGGTAGGTAAATTTTCTTGTAAATTTTCTCAGCAATTAACGAAATTTTGGAGAGTATTTAATGTAAACATAACGAAGTTTAAATATAACTGGAACAATGTTGTCATTTCACTGAACTGATCCAAATTTTTAAATTTCACAACTTTATCTGAGCAAATGGACGAAATAATTTATTTATCCATATAATGAAAGAATATTTTTTGCCTTCGTTTCAGTTACAACTATGATTGGAAATTGGAGGAAGCTCAAAAAAATGTTCTGCGGACCCACACAACTGCAGTTAGCGCTCATCAGTTATATAAACTTGCTAAAGAGGTTTTTATTTCTGCATGCATTTCAAACTATAACCAACTGTAGAATTACAAAGTTACCGTAAAATGAATTTCATTTGATGAGCGAAGTGAATTTGATGACCTAAAATGAGCTGAAATATACTTGAACAGAATTTATCATCGCTTTTTAGCGCAGTTACCCAATTGACATGTTTTTCCTATAGGGGTTCAAACCCACAAAAATGTTCAGCATCGACAGGGTTTTCCGAAATGAAACGCTGGATGCGACACATTTAGCCGAATTCCATCAGGTTTGCTGACGCACAAAATTCCATTGTATAACATATAAGACTTCTTCAAAGTTTCGTGAAAGGAACGATGTCTTTGATTGTTAATCATATATGCTGTTTGGCTAACTTCACTTCTATGCTTAATTCTATGATCTCCTTGAACTCTTTGTTTTATAGGTTGAAGGTGTTGTTGCCGAAAGGAATTTAACACTTGCTCATATTATGGGTCTTTTCACCGAATTTTTCCGCAAATGTGGTGAGCTTCAATCCTAATATCTTTTTGACCTTTCAATTCATATTCATTTCATCACTCAAGTGAAAAAAAATTATACAGCTACATTGAATTTGGAGAACCTCAGCCTATGAAATTTCAGGTATTACGAATCTTCGCTTCAAACCCACCTATAATCCTTATACTGAACCGTCGATGGAAATATTTGCCTTTCACCAAGGATTAGAAAAGTGGGTGGAGATTGGAAATTCGGGTATGTTCCGTCCTGAAATGTTGTTGCCAATGGGGTTACCAGCTGATGTAAACGTTGCTGGTTATGGATTATCTTTAGAAAGGTCAATTTTTTTAATCATTGCATAATTTGTATTTCATCGGACATTTATTTTACTTTTGTAAGTAAATTGCAGCTACATCTAATCGTTACTCATGCTAAAATTGATTTTTCTAAAAATGTTTTACAGACCAACAATGATTCGCTATGGTATCGACAATATAAGAGATCTTTTTGGTCCAAAAGTTGATTTACGAATGATTTATGAGAATCCGATATGTCGCCTTGATAGAAATTGAAATAAATTAATGCTTATTTTCCTAGAAATGGCAATAATTGGTTGTCTTATATTATTGGTTGTGTTTTTGAAACAGATGATGAGCAGTTATCTATGCGGAATATTCGATCATATTCAGATCTCATTACATTTTCATCAGAATATTTTTAAAATTTGTTATCCACATGTCAAGTTGAGAATCTTCAACTTTTGGAAATCACTGCTTTGAAGTTTCACATTATTAGACGGACAATATAAATAAAGTCTTAAAGTTCTGTGAAATATTACGAACCCATTGGGGAAATTTTGCGAAGTGTCGCGTTCATTTCATTTTTATCATTCATTAAGCGGTAATTGCACCTCTGTTTCTGATGTCCTTCAAGCTTTTTTTATCTGTGATTGAGCGCTTCCTAGGATTTCTGTTGTGATTGCTAAAATATACAGATGAAAGGGATAGCAGCATGGCTTATTTTTCTGTTTGCTCAATTCATTCTTCAAGTTGGCTGTGATTTGAACAGTTGAAGGCGCACTCCAAATTACAGTATCGGTTACTATGGAGGAATATGAGGGGTGCAGAAAAAAGATGAGAATGCTAAGCTTTAAATTCTCAAATCCTCATCTAGTCTTTTTTTGCTTTCATGTTGTTACTAGTAAAATTCTGTAATAATGATGTGCTGCTATATTTTGAGGGACCTGATCATTTGAAAGACTATTTTTGTTCGCACAGTTTTTTTTTCTTTTTCGAATTGCTAAACTTGAATTCTTCATGGCGAAATCCCATTTTTCAGTGAAATAATTAGAGACAAATGGTAAAAGTTGAGTAATTAAAGCTACATCTGCTGTTAATGTAAGTTTATCGTTCGGTTGAGTTGAAAATATAATTTTACAAGATATTTCATGGCTGATATAGTCGTCCATTAGTACGAGTCTAGAATTTACAAAATTCCTTAAAGCTTTTTGATCAGGTTTATAGCGATATATTCGATGTGAAAGGTAGTTGTGGGAATCAGTGTGAAAGTTATTTTAGATGAAGCTTTTTCCTAATAGTCAGAATGTGGATATCTTGAGATGGAACTAAGTTTCGACTGATTATTTCTTGAAAATTTGAATGAGAAATTGCAAGAAAGCTGATAGTTAGAGCGGTTAAGTAGGAATTCATTTGTCGCAGAGGTTTTCGCTGGTATATTTTATGAGTACTCTGACAGAGCCTACTTCATTATACTTCATTTCCGTTGCAATGTCTTTTTCAAGTATTATCGATTATCTATTCTCGCTTTAAGGCAGAAGTGTTGCTTCTGTGAACAACTCGTATTTGGCTTTCGACTTTCCATTTTGATTTTCCTGATTGAGAAGATCAAGGAAAGAACAGTTGTACGGTAAGTTGCTTCAAATTAAAAATAAAAATACTGCCGTCTAGTGTTTGTACATTTAAAATTTTTACTCTTGAATTTTGTCCTTAAAGTTTATCAATAATGCTATTCGTAGCAAGACTAAAAATATTTGTGACCTCAACGTGAACTGAATTTCCTTTTCATTTTATTAGGGTTGAATTTCAGAATATCTAAATGATTTGGGAAGTAATTTTAAGGGAAACAATTTGTAAGTTCTGCAAATATTTTCAGTGAGTGTCCTCTCTGCAGTTCTTTGGGGAAGAAATTTCAGGGTATGTTGAGTACTCTTATGAGATGGACGTATGAGTTCACCGGAAAATCTTCAAAGTTGGTGCTTTTTCAACCAGTTAGAAATCGTTTCGGATTAAACAGGAGGGAAAAATATCGGCGACGCATTGATGAACTGAAAGAAAGAATAAAAGAGCCGAAACAGAAATTACCTTATCAGGAAGATGTGATTCCGCTCCGTCCGTCGAAAGATTTGTGGAAAGCATTCGGATTTACTGTTGGAGTACGTCAAATTTTTACCTATAAATTTTTTCCGCCATATTTTTATTGAATTTCAATTACACGAGTTGGAGGCAATAATAAATGACATATTGAAATATCCTCGAATACGCCGTTCGGGCGAAGCGTTATGAATTCATAAAAGTCTCATCGTTTTTATGCTCTGCAAATGTGCCATTGTAGTAAGTAGTTTTCAAGCTATTTTTATTTAACCTTCCTGCTGTTTAGGTTGGAGCTGTGTCATTTGCGGTGGCTGCAGTATGTGATCTTAAACGATCCAATAATAGGTACGTATTAAATTTTTCTGGAATTTTTGTTCTTGTGTGTATATGTGGGAAAAATTAGATCTTCTGTGTTGGATGCAGTAAAATAGATTAGTTTCAATTACTTCCATTGATTTCATTACAGTTTAATCTTTACCACATATCTTTAAGGTGGCGTGAAATCTACGAGGCGGTTAATATGAGATATAATGAAACAAAAAATTATTTCTCCAACTATCGTCGACTTCGAGATGGTGTGAAATGCACTTTTATACTTATTGGCTTAAATGTGATGGTGATGTTGATGTGGGGAATCAAGCCCTGGCAATTATTTATGTGGAGGTGGTTCACAAATAGTTTTGCTTCAAGTTAGTTTATATATTTTTTCGCAGTCATATGGAATTTTAGGGTTTAGGTGATATTGTTAGTAGTGATGCTAACCCATTTATTTTTTTGTAATTTTATTTGTAAGTTATACTACCTTATCAACATTTATACGATTTGGTTTCGTTTTTCGCACCACACAGCAGCTCCAAATTTAAACCCTTAGTCTTTAATATATATTCATTCTACTGGTATACTATGATTTATATTATGCTCTAATATGTTTAACAGATGATACATTTTAGAAGCATTGTGTCTTCCAATGGTCTTAAGTGCTTTCTCGCACGCGAATATGCTTCATCTTGTGTTGAATATGTACGTACTGAACACATTTGCCCCTATTTCTATCGACTCATTTCTTGGAATTGAACAGGTTTGAGATTAAATTTTTAAGCTGCCTTTCATTGCAGTCCACTTTCATTACAATAATATTTTTCAGAATTTTATCTTTTTGCTTATAATTGATGAAAATCCGACATTTTTCTGAATATACTTACATTTGCAGTTTTGGGCATTCTACATAACAGCTGCTGCAGTATCGTCTTTAGCCGGAATAACGCATAAATGTGTAATAAGGACAAATCGACGAGCTCTTGGAGCCGTTAGTTCTTCTTATATCACTTCTGAGACATTTTCGGTGAATTTTTTAAGGTTAAAATTAGCTATTCATTAAACTGACATATGATGTTTTGCAATTTTGCAGAGCGGTGCAATAATGGCGTTATTGGTGTACACATGCATGAAACTGCCAGATGCAAGACTAAAAATTATTTTTGTGCCATATTTTGATTTCTCGGCGAAATCAGCTGTAATAGGAATGATTACTTTTGATTTCATTTGTTTGCTTCTCGGCTTCAAACTGTTCGATCACGCAGCACATTTAGGAGGATCGCTGTTCGGATTGTATGTTTACACTATATGAACTTCGAGTAGTAACGGAAATTTTTATGATAACGCAAGTCCTATGAATTCCGTGAACGATAGTGGATATTATGTATAGAATTTTTGTCATTGTCATTTCAAGATAGACGGCTTATTGTCGTATGTACTTGCTTTGTTTTAAATATAATTGGGAGTCTTCTGATCTCAGAATGGATGTTATATTTTTAAAATCCATTATCTAAGATTGTTCCAGATTCTATGGTATGTATGGCCAGCACCTTATCTGGAAGAAATATGGCAACGAGGCCCTTAAATTGTGCGGCCTAAATGCAGAAAAAAGGCAAAACGTAGAGCGAGCACGACGAAGCCGGAGTCCTCCCCCTCGTCACTATTAACTTTGTTTCTGATTTACTTGCGGTCTTTATTTCGCTTACATGAATAAGTATTGAGGACGGGATTTCGGGGCATTTCTAGTTCATCCATTTGCTCTGCCTCTGTATGAAAGATAAATGAGGAGGAGAGGGGGTATTTTTTGCTCTTGTATAAAGTTGTTCCAAATGAAAAATAAATGAACTCACGATGTCTGTCTTGGCAGAGAGGTTTTCAGGATGTGTTGCATTAGAATCGCAGCCAAAAAAAAAATGGTGGCCAAAGCAGTGAACTGGAATTTGTCTTAAACTTCAGAAAACTTGAAAAACTCATGTTTCTCACTTGATCATTTGTTTCCTCAGGGTATTACTTCTCTGCGAGGGTTTCCGGGAACCAGTTTATTCAAATTTCTCAACTTCATCTCTGTCAGTTGCGGAATTCATAACTTCACTTGATATACAAAGGTGGATTACACAGGGGGAGCTTTTTGTCCTGCATAGAGTTGCACCAAATGATAATGCTGTCATCAGTGATATTTAATTTTTAATCGTAGTAATACTCTATATGCAACAATCAGTTAAAGCCATCCATCTGTCTTTGAGACTTCAAATCTTTTCAATTTCCAATAAAATTACACGCAGTAACTAAGTCCAGTCCGCAGTATTGTTGTGTAAAAGATAACTGTAAATTACATACTTTAATTTGCTGAAATAAAACTTCAAAAAGTAATTGAATTTTTAAATCACTTTTCCCGATGGCTTTCCCACAAGAACAACAGAAATACAGTGAAAATGTTGCTTTATTACTCGTACTCGTTCAGAACTTCTAAACAGCGATATATGCTTGTTGCAACACAGTTTCTTCAAAATCAGCAGTAATTGTTGAGGTTCATATTGTACGGCGTAATAATAGAAATGTTGGA
Source organism: Litomosoides brasiliensis (assembly GCA_013365375.1). NCBI lineage: Eukaryota > Metazoa > Nematoda > Chromadorea > Rhabditida > Onchocercidae > Litomosoides > Litomosoides brasiliensis. The sequence continues at coordinate 22,801 of JABVXW010000388.1, forward strand.
TATTCTAAGTTTTTTTCACTAAATTTTTAACGGGACTCGTCCTGCCTGGATAAAAAACATGACTTGTGGTTGGGTAATGTCCCTTTCTCGATTCCTGTGTAAGATATGGATGATATTTCAAATTCCCTCGACTGTTTCGCCATTCTGAGCCAATATTTTGCCTATTCTCTCCTCTGCAGGACTGATGACGACTGCTGAAAATTATGCTTGGAGATCCAGTTTTCCTTTCCTTTCTGCAAACCGTCGAGACCTCCAAGTGTCAAAACTAACTTTCAATTTTGGACTAAATGAAATTCCTAAGGACTTTTCTATTATTAGAAGAAACTGTAATGAATATGGAATTATATAGTGAAAGCATACACGTAATCGAAATTCCTTTTCGGTCTTTTGCTCCATGGATAAACAACGACTGGATCGGGAAAGCCACTTCCGACTTCTGCGTACAGTTTATTAGCCTGGAAACCTTGTACTAATATAGCTACTATTTTAGGAAGTCAAATATTGTATGAACGAATCAACCTACCATTGTATACCGATCAGCGAACAATTCATTTAGCTTATCTTCCGTCCTCTGATTTACAAAATCAGTTAGATCAGGGAAATCACATGGTCCTGCAAAACAATCACTTGAAAGGAACACAGAAATTAGAAAATCAGAAGTGTTAATTCTTAGAGACTTCAAAATTTATCGTCCATGACGAAATCAGTTCCCATTAAATTTCACATACTTGCATTAGTATTGCTTGAGCCTTGGGCAGATGGGCATATCTGAACATTGCGTGTATCAAAACCACTGTTCGAATTCGAAACAGTTGTAACTACTGCTCTCTCTGGATCATTCATGTGTACTAAATATAGTTCATGAAAATTTTCAATAATATAACCGGCTTGATAGATTATTTTGATTAGAAGGATTCGTGTTAAATTAATAATTTCCGTAATTAATATGTAAACATTGTTCAACGCAGAAACAATCCCCTTTTATTACTCGGGCGGATTGGTTAACCAAAACAATACAATATAGAACAGTGGCTCCAGAGTTTTTTTTTGCAGTAAAACATGAACCATAACAAATATAGTAACAGTAAAATCACAAGAAAAAACTAACCGCAAATGAAACACCATTCTTGAAAATTTCATCATTACCTAACGCGTTAGAGAAGAACAAAATTCATATTAAATCACTAGAACTTTAAAACAACAGCTTTTTCCAACTTCATTACATTCTAAATTTTGATTAGTCAGTCTTTATATTCGGAATAATCAATAATATCCACGAGCTTCAGAAACCACCATTAAATTTCTCGGAAGAATTTCTTGCTTTCGTTCGGAAATATTTTTATATTTTAACTACTTTCTGTGCAAGCATGATAAAGAATAAAGTACTTTCACAAACAACGTTCTCAATGATTTCTTGCTAAGCTATAAGCAATATAAAAACCAAATAATTCTGAGTATATTTCTTATACTTAGAATTATTTGGTTTTTATATTGCTTATAGCTTGACAATACCAAAAAGTTGAGTTTGAAATTGCATAAGATATAAAAACTATTTTCACAGAAAACTAAGATGGGCTGCCCTCATCGCTGCTCGAACTGCTGCTTGAGTCAGAACTCATCTGCTCAACATTTGTCACTGGTGGTGGAAGTCCTCCTCTGATAGGACTTTGATAAGATGTCGATGGGCTAGCCAAATGCGAACTGCTTCCTGACAGAGATGGACGTCGCTGCAAGAGGCTTGAACCCGGTGCGGTGCTAATGCGTGGTGATATGATACTACCGCGACCGGCTGCGCTTCTACCTCGAGGTGACGAAGATGCTTGTTGAACGAATGTGCCACGTGGACTCCATGACCTGAAACGATGAAATGAAACGACTCTCATTTCCAACCATTTAATACTTGGATGTAAAAATAAATGTAAGATTTGAGTTTATTGAATCCATGTATTTCTAACCAAAATTCGGACACCTCTTTTCATTTTCAGATGCACGATACTTGATTCATGTATTTATTAATTCACTTATATATCACTTTCCCTATCCAAAAACCAAAGGAAGGATATCGAATAAAAAATACCTTTGCTGCTGTTGCATAGCTGCTGAATATGACGTCATTGGTGAAGCACCACGTCCGCTACCACGTAACATTCCACTAGTACCTGCAGTAGGTTGACGAAGCAAGGATAATGCTGGAGGAGCTGTCTGTACTATTACACGCGGCGCTGCCAATGCCGATAAACGTAATTCTGCCTGCAAATCCCTTAATTTGATTTCAAACTGTAATTTAAGCAGGAAGAAAAATAAAATAAAACTATCTTTATGGTAAAGAAAGAAGGGAGAAAGGTATGGATTGGCTAATAAAAATATATGTATATTTTTTATTTACTAGTTCTTAAATGAATGTAGGATGACTTTTTGTTTCCACTATTGGTAGTAAAGATGTATGAATTTTCAAACCTCGGTAGGGTATGGACGAGATGAATCGCCTAGTTGCCAACCAAGTGGCGCTGCAACGGCATATGTTCTACTGATCTGATTGGCGAAACGGATAACCGTTTCACTGTTTACTCTGTTGGCTTCTGATTGACGCATCTCCTTCACCTTTTTATCAGCCTTAAGCAATTGCTTTGTAGAAAAAAATGTGCTTCAAGTAAATAATAAAAACTAGCGAAAACAAAATTATCTTTAATGACTTCCTCCAGCTCATTACTTCTTACTTCAAAACTCGGAACTCCTTGTACCTCACTTTCCAACTTCAAAGCTTAATTTTGTTCACTTGAACAAAGAAAGTACGGATATTCAGTAAGAAAACAAATCAAACTGTGTGCTGTACCTGAAAAACCATCTTAGTTACAAGCTTCTCCGCAGCCATCAATTGCTTTTGCAAATCTCCAAGAATTCTATCCCGTGCTTCAACTTCTGCTTCCAGTCGTCGGATCTCTCGTTCTCTTTCCTGGTAAGCAGGCACTTCGGCAAGTAGTCTTGTTAATTCAGCATGTTTTTTGCGAAATGACTCACAAAGAGATGTAAGCGATCCACAGCTTCGATCCCTATCCAGGATAAATGCAACTATCTGTAATAAAGGAATTGAATATTTAGTTTAATAACATATTCAAACTATGTAAACTTTATTTTTTCTCAAGAACTCTAAACCATTTTTGCTATTTTACGAATTCCTGCTCGCCCAACCTTATTCATCTACTGATGTCTGTTCGATAAGGGAAACTAATTCCAAACAAAATCCCAAAGCCTGTCCACTTAACAATAATAAACAATAGGTAATTTTTTGCATTTCAAAATATTATAAAATCTAACGAAGTTGTAAAATATAATTCGATACCATTTTGATAGTAGCTTCCAGATCTTCCGTACCTTCTTGCAAACGCTCCTTCAAACTGCACCTATCAGCCATTGTTCAATTCATAAATGATCCGAAACACGAAGTCCTGCAAACTTTCAGAACGCCCGCCAAATCCTGATCGAATTTACTGTCTGAAATCATCCGTCTTAATTTTTTAAACACCCGTGAAATTAAACAAGGTCATGGTGCAACAACCACTGGATCAATCATTTGTTCTACTTTGCTATCTTGCCATTTGCTAACTTTATCCATCACTTTGGCATGCGGAGGGATCATTCCGTATAAAACAAACAGAATGACCGGAAATATTTGATAAAAGATTAAAGTGATTACTGTGTCGGAGCGAGAAACGAACTTTCGGAATATCCGAGGAACGATAGCAATTTGTTGCTTTCTTTTTTTCCAACTTTTTCGAGTTTTATTTTTCTTTTTACCGTGAACTAACGTAAGTTCGATAAGTTTATGAGTTACTTATCCATAATTCCAATTAAGTCTCTTTTTCTGCTCAAATCACACTTGAAACAATTCCATGAAATAATAGGAATTTTTTTTTTGCATTCAAAAATTTTTTTTTAAATTCTTGTAGACTTTTGAATTGAAAAGATTTGATTAATTCGTAGCACATAATTGAAGAGTTAAAGAGTTTTACACTTTGAGCTTTGTTAAATTTGAAGCCGTGATATTTTAGCCTAATTGCTCATATCTTTATTGCCATTTGGCTATGTTTAGATGTTCAGAGTGTAAAAATAAAAAATTCAAAAAATTAGCTAACAATAGCAAATATGCTTATTCGATTATACATTTCCAAATTGTCCCTATCTTTCCCCCTTTCTTTCTCTTTCTCTCTCTCTCTCTCTTAATTACTCTTCTCTCTTTGTTTTTTTCAGCAAAAATAATTTGTTGAGGAAAATATTTCGTCTTCCTTTCGATGCTTTTATAGTGAAAAGAGTATTTCTCGAATTGATAAATCCTAACATTATGTTCGTGTAACTCATAGTTTGCAAATTTACATTTTTAGTTATTATTAAATTATTTTTGAATTATTAATATTTAATATTTAAAATATTTAAACTGTCAACGTTTTGATGAAATTTAATGCTAAATTTGAATTAAAGTTAACTATTCATCACCAAGTAAAGACAAAAATTTGTTACAAAAATTTCAAAGTATGAAAAGAGTGCTCATATTTCTTCTCTAAAACACAGGTATGTGTGTGAATATAAATGATTTAAAAGTAAAATTAATTGCTCTTCAAACTATGATAACTTACGTGAGATTTTCTCGAAATAAGAAAAAAAATGAAAAGTAATTGTAAATTCAAAGCAACGATCTCTCTCTCTCTCTCCCTCTCTCTATCTATTTCACTTTACTTCCTCATTCTTCAAATATTTTCCGGATCAGAAAAGTGTAAATCCGTTTTTTTAGCTGCAAAACCAATTATAATCGATAGAATGATTGGGATATCTTTCTTACCTAATCAGTTCAAAAATCAATTTTAGGAAAGCAGGTTATCATTATCTCTTCCAAATTTCGAACACTATCATTATCAGTATCACTATCGCAAATTAAAACAAACATTTGGATATTTTAAAACTAATTTAGTTGTTATAAGAAGAAAAAAAAACAATCTTCAAATTTTTTAAAATAATTTAGTTTAGTTTTCGTATTGAAGAAGCTAATAAAAATCTAATTGATGTTTGCATTCCCTTTCTTTCTCTTTCTCACTTATTGTGGAATAGAAATCGTTTTTATTTTAATGAATTATTTTAGTTCTCTCTCTCTCTCTCTCTCTCTCTCTCCGTTTCCCTTTCTATTCATTATCGTTGCAAGAGATTCCATTGAAAAATCAAAAGTGCACATTCCTGAAATGTGAAAGGATATTTTTTATTTCTCATCTCATCGTTGTACGTCAAAACGTTAAATTCCATTTTATTTCATAAATTAGAAGGAGCAGAAGGATTGGATAAAAGAAAGAATCGTTCAATTAATCAACCGATCGAACTCTTTCTCTTTTCACGCATTCATTTCAAACATATCCATCCATTCATCCTACTTGAAATATTAAGACGTAAAATTGTCTACTTAGTTCAATTGATTCGTTAGACGCTTTTCTTCACTCTTTCCTTTTTTTTCTTAAATTTCAAATAAATGAACCGCAAACAATCAATTTATTTATTTTAGTGCAAATACGAGAGCTTTTCAATGAACAATCTTCGATGGTCAATTTCAATTTCAATTTCCTAACGATTGCATGCATTCACAAGACATTCTATTCTTTTTTTCTTCCTAATAAGTAAATATTAAAGTAAATTACTCATTGCATACTTCATACTTAAGTTAACTTCATACTTAAGCATGGAGGGATGGGAAAGAGGTAGGAGGTTTTTTTGAGTACGAAATGGTTGAATTAGTTAAAGGTATTGGAATAGATGAAAAGTTTGATTTAACATTCTCTCTTTTCAGGTCGATATTGAAAAACGATGAATAAATGTAATTGTAAAATTACTCAATTCTTTATCATTTATCATCCATCCATTACTTTGATGATATGTTTGCAGATAGTGTTCGCATTAACACTTCTCCTACATTTACTGCCTCATTCACTTACGTTATCACTTCTCTTCAACCTGAACTGATCAACTGATTTTATCACTAATACTGTAAAAGCACTAAACTTATATGTGTTTAACAAAGGAATAAAATTTTTCAAAAAATTTAAAAATTAAACTGACAAAAGTATAGGATAATATATGAATAAATGCTATTATAATAGCAAAAAAAAGTCATTCTATCATCTTTTCATGAGAGAAGATATGTGTATGATCAGATTGTATAGTTCAGCAGAATTCTCTTATTGTAAGTATCAATTGAAAATTGAAAATAAAAGTTGCAAAATTGTCGTATACAAAAGTAAAGTTGATTTGAAGTTGTGCGACATTCAATTATCGATCCAGGCGCAAATGTCTGACTGCAAATTGCTGATCATAAAGAGAATATCATTTTAACTTTGTATGATTTTTCTTATGGAAGTGAAAAAAAATCTTTTATTTCACGAAACAAAAAAAACACGATTATTATATATTGCATTTGAAAGTGCTTTTTTTTTATAAAAACAAATTGTTAAGTATTAAAATAGAATGAAAAAAAGGAATTAAAAAAAAGCCTTCCTTTGTTTTTTTTCTTTAAAATAAATTAGAAATGATTTTTAAGCTTCTATTTTAGTATTTCTTTTTGTAACGACAAAACATTAACAGCCTGAAATATCCTTTGGCAACATTTCTCATCCCAAAAATGCCATTTTGATTTCATCGATAAAAGGATTGAAGAAAAAAGTTTCCTTTTTTTTCTTCTTAATGCAAATTAGAACAATAGCATTATCGTCACATACTACAAAGTAACAATAAATAATTAATAATAACTTAACAATAACAGCAATTGATGGTAATTATAATAATGATAATAACAATAAATAATGATACTGATTAGTAATAATAAATTATAACAATATATAATGATAATAAATAAGAACTATTAATAATAGTAAGCGACAATAGTTATAATATTAATAATAAATGATTAATGATAATAACAATGATAAATTATGATAAATAATGATAATAATAGTAAATAATAACAATATATAATGATAATAATAAGAACTTTAATAATAGTAAGCGACAATAGTTGTAATATCAATAATAAATGATTAATGATAATAACAATGATAAATAATAATAAATAATGATAATAATAATAATAGTGATGATAATAGCAATAAACAATGTATTCCTGAAATTGAACACTGCTAGGAGCACTGAATGAAAATTGCGAAACTTTTTTGCAGCAATTTTTTCTTCACATTTAACTGCCATTAATATCAAGAAATCATTGTAATCTACCAGAAATATCGTAAAATGCGAATAACAAGCAATAAATATGCCTATTATCTTGCACTCTTTTCCGGTTATTTTATTGCTATCCTTCCGGAAGATTCATAAATCATCAGAAAAATTTTTTCAATTTTAAATAGATGAAGTGATTTGATATGAATTCTGATGAGAGGAATTGAATTTTGTGTTTTTTTTCCAACTCAAACTATTCAGAAATTATTAAATTTAAACGTTAATCATTATATTTGATCAAAAATTTGCATATTTGCACTTTGCTATTACCTTATCCACATTATTAGTTAGTGAGGATGATAGTTACGTAATTTTAGCTGATAAAATAAAAAAAATTCAATAAAATTAAGTCTGTTAGAATTTATTAAATGGTCAATTTCGATTAATTTCAAAAAAATTTTAACTTTAAAAAAAAAGGTTTTAAGAAGGAAATTTTTTTTTCCTGAAAAAAGCAACAATGTAGTCTTCTGCTGCATGCTGTTTTTTTCTATCATAAAAAATCATAATTCTAAATTTCACCGATCTTAAGTTAGAATTTAAGTTTTCATTTTAAGTTTTTCATTTCGATCTTAAGTTAGAATTAGTCAGATGAAATTTCGAGTGAGTGTTGCAAGAAGATATCTGTGTGTACAAATGAATATGAGGAAGGAGTGATCGGCGGTGCTGTAAAAGAGTTCAAGCATGAAAATTTATATTTCAAAAAGAACTGTGAGAATTTCCTATACAATCGATGCGAAGGAACTACATTGAAAAGTGCAAAAAAAGAAAAGAAAAAAAGAAAATGTCGAAATGATATTGCATCATTAAACTTTTGCGGCGAAATTTCATTCCTTCAACATTTCCTTAGTAATCAATGATATTTTTTAGGATTAATTTCAAAAGGAAAAAAAAATTTTGTAAATTTTTCTTTTTTTTGCAAATTGTAAATCATTATTGATCAGTACACACGTTTTCAACGAATTTCATGCGTTATCGTCAATACACGTTTTCAACGAATTTCATACGTTATCGTCATCAATACACGTTTTCAACGAATTTCATGCGTTATCGTCAATACACGTTTTTAACGAATTTCATGCGTTATCGTCATCAATACACGTTTTTAATGAATTTCATACGTTATCGTCATCAATACACGTTTTCAACGAATTTCATACGTGTGTGATGAACATGATATGATATGCCAACAAACGTTAAAAATGCAAATTTTAGTTTAATTTTTTCCATAAGTGTTGAAATAGTTGAATTTTGTAATTTGTGCTAATCGCTAATAACGATAGATTGGTAATGTGACTATTCAAATGAATTATATATGCTAATGATTTGTCTGAAACGAAAAAAAAACAAACAAACAAGAATATTTAGACTGGCAGAGTTACAGGATTAAATTGAAATGATAAACAACAAAGTTAAATTCGTATTAGAAGTGGGAAAAAGTGAGGAAGTGATATTTATGTTGTGTGATTGATTCATTCCTCACACAAACAATCTGTTAATTGCTAATTTAATTATTGCTTATTCAAATTTTCACTTTTTATTTATCGTAACAAAAATTTAAATTCATTCATTTCGAACAGTGCTAACAATTAATGAGAATGAATGTACTATAACAGTAGCGCTCCTTTAATTGCACATTCTTTCTATTCCGTCTATCCGACAAATTTCACTCATTTCATTTTTTTGTTTTTGTTTTTTTCTTTCTCTTTGTGTGTCTGTTCCCGACAGATTAACTAACCAATCTGTGAGATGCAAATAGGTAAAAAGCAATAAATTAAATGTGGGAATTTTGAATTAAGTAAGATAAGCTAAAATGAGAATGAATATGAGGCAAAAGTAATCATCACATTTCATTCCTCCTCTTATTCAATTCTTATTTCGCTTTTTTTAAAGTAATTTAACATAATTTTTAGGTATATTTAGATAGGTTAACTTAGTAATGGAAATGTTGCATATCTTACTGCGATCAGTTTCTTTGTTTTTGCTAATGAAATTGAAATTTCTCATTTTAATTTATTTAGCTTCTAACTCCTTCATTCTACAAACGCAAAGTAACCGTTGTGCGGTTTTTTTTTCACTTTTTTCCTGATAGTATAATTGACAGAAAATGATCGGAACGAGCTATTTGTAAATGTTGTGATTAGCGAATGAAATTATTAATTCGGAAAAAAATTTGTGGAAACATCCGGTTCTGTTATAAAGCATTCCGGATTCATATTTTTTAGGTAAAGTTATTCAGATTGAAATAAATTAACAATTACAGTTATCCATTTATGTTGTTTAGTTTTCACTAAAGTTTTCTCTTACTCTCCTTTTGTGTCTGCCACTCTCTCTCTCTCTCTCTCTCCTATCTTTTCATGCTTACATTTTTCTCATATATAATTTTATTATTTTGCCACTCATATAATTCATTCCTTAATTTTAAGAATTTTAAATTAAGAATAAGATTTGAACTAGTTGAAATTTAATTTATATACTTAATGATGTCAGTGTTTCCTCCTCATCTAACCTCATTTCCAATGTATTTCATAATTTTAAAATCAAAAAAAAAGTGTAACTTTTCTTCTTCAAAAGTGACATTTCAAAAATTATAATCGTATTTTTTCTTGAAATATTTTTTATTTTGAAAATTTTTTGTCACATTCTCCTAAAGAAAGATGAAGGTGTGATCTTCTCGTTCTTATCATCAGGTATTCGCCATCAGGTATTCACACAGGTATTGTTATGGAAATGAAAATGGTAAAAGCATTTATCAAAATCATATTATATCCAAGTGATTTAGGCGATAGATATTTGTAACAGTAGCATTTCATAAATAGGTGAAATTTACTTTTCAGGTGTATCGTAAAAAATTTTTTTTTTTGAAATACATCTGAGGAGATTTTTTTTTGTTAATTTTTTTTTCTGACGCAATATTTCATTACTATTATAAATGTATTCAATTTTCCTTTAACGATGGTGAAGAAGTAAATTTTAATTTGTCAATTTCATCAGTGATAATTATTAAATCATTAAATAGTAATGAAATATAGCAAAATAAGAAAACGATTGCTAAAAAATATGAATATGAAAGTGAGAAATACAGAGAGAGAGAGAGAGAGAGAGAGAGAGAAACAGTGATTCGTTATAAACGAAAATTTTAATAAAAATTAAAACATTTTTTATTAGTACAAGCCATAAAACATTTAAATAAAATTTTCGTAATACACCAAATACGTCAATAATTTTTAATTTTTTCACGCAATAATGATTTACGCAAAGTTGCTAACGTAATAAGCATCAAAAATAAAGTTTAGCTTAAGTGCTGAAAAAGTTAAAATTTGAGAGATTATTTTCACTGATAAAACTTTCAAAGCTCAACGATTTATATTTTAAACAATTGAACGCACGCACTTCTGAATTAAATATTACTTACGCTTAATTACTGTATAATCTTCTCCTTCTACTATTACTTCACTTATGCGTGTTGTTAATAAAAAAAAAGCAAAAAAATGATTGACTGTATAAAAAGTTAAATTTTCTGATCGGAAAATATAGTGAACTGAAATAAGCGTGTATTAAAACACTAGGCGACAACAAGCGTAAAACACGTGTATTAAAACAGCGTGTAAATATGCCGTAGATAAATGTAACTACCACTTATGTAAACGTGTCGTAGATTAAGCATAACTGTCACTTATCTATTAGTTACATTACTAATAGTAACTGTTAAATTGTATTACTTATATATTACAATAGTCATAAAATTAAATTTATTGACTGAATATCAGTTGAATATAGTATTAGTTATACTTTTTTCTTTTATTTCGTTATTTTATTAAATTTTAATTTCGTATTGCATCATTTAAAGTCTTTCAAATATTTCACATTTGCCATTTTTTTTTCTTCTTCTTTTTGCTCCACGAAAAAGGCAATGTCCGGAACAAAGGAATGAAATGATCGATGAAAGTTCGCTATGATGTTGTGCCTGAAAACGATCGGACTTTGTGCTTTGCTCTGTTTTTCATTCTTCCACTCTCTCGAAATTACTACTTCTTTAGATGTTTACCGCTTTGGAAATTAAATTGAACTGAAATCGAAGCATATGGCCTGTTGAGTACACTCATTTTAAAAATCAAAAATCATTGCTTTTTTTTTCCATTACGTTTTCTCTCCTTCCCTCTCTCTCTCTCTATTTTCCTCCCTCTCTCTCTCTCTCTCTTTTTATTTCCTTAACGAATGACAATAACACATAATCTTTCATATATAACAAACAGAAGAAAAGTTCATTTCTTCATCTGTGATATTCCGAACTGCGAACTGTATTTTCTGTTTTCGAACCAATCCATTCCGTTCCGTTCAACTACCTCATTCAAACGTACCTTACACGCGCATTCCTTCAAACTTGCAAATTGCCTCCGTCTGTTTTCTTTCTCTAATTCTCTTCCAATTCTCTTGCTTATTTATAATCTTTTCTTTTTGCAGCAATTCATTAAATTTAATTAAAATTATTAGCTTCTCATTAATTAATTTTTATTAATTTGCTATATTTGAAGTTATAAAGCAAATTAAATTATAGGTTTTTTTCTCGTAATTTCATATCTATAATATTTAGTTCATTTAACATATTTTAATTATTATCGGAATAATTTGAAATGATATTATCACACTTATCATTCCTATCTTATCATTTTTTGCTATCATATCTTAATTATAACTGATATTGACAGCTGTAATACTTATACTTATTATCTACTGAAGTGATATTATCGCACTTATCACTTTTATCTTATCATTTTTACTCTTAAAAATAAACAATCAGTTCTTTTTTTTTTTCAAATATTATCACTAATGTATTATTTTAAGCCAATTAAATATTTCACTAAGAATTTGTTCAACATAAAATATCCGGTCGTTTTTTTTTTCATTCCGTTATTTATTACTCTATTGCAGCGGAGGGAGAGAGTGAGAGAGAGGAGGGAAAAAGAGAGAAAAGAGAGAGAAAAGGAAAAATTTGCAAATATTTGTTTTTTTTTGTTGTTGCTCAACGATCAATGATCATTTTTTAAATGCTTTTATGTAAATGAAATTTTCATTTGTTTGTTAAATATCGCAAAAAAATTTTTCTTGTAACTTTAACCTTTAACCTATTTATGTATTTTTTTAGAAATAACTTTGTCGATTGATCATTAAATCTTGGAAGAGTTTTTTTTTTGCTGATATTTTTCGTACTCTTCAAGTTCAATAACTGTTTTGCACTCTCACTACATCATTTATTTCACACTATTTCCTCCTCTTACATTATTCTTCAAAGCTTTGCGACTGTTGAATTTATGAAAAAAAAGAAACATTTTTTTTTTCATTTTTCCGCAAATTGAAAAAAAAAGATTGAACGAATTGAATGTTAGAAATTAATGAATCGTTCGATCGGCCAATCTCTTTTAATACTTTGCATCAAATATTTTCAATTATTTTACTACGACAATAGTACAACAGTAAAGATCACATGAAGCATAAAGAAAGAAATGATAAAATATGCAAAATCATTATCATTTCAAATGATAATATTATCGATCGCTCGAAATTTTTTCTACTTTTTTTCACTAAAATTTATACTTTTATTATTTAATGAATAACATAGAGCGATGAGGTTGATTTTTTCTTAAAAAATTTTTACAGAAAAATTAAACGCTTCCTTCATTTTGTGATTAAAATTTTTTAAATTGAAGCTTTTTCCGAGCTTAACCTTTTCAAAAGAAGTGTTTTCTTCGTCGTTTTTTTTTCACATCGGAAATATATGTATAATAATATGTTGTTAGAGTGATAAATGTGAAAGCTATAATTTAACAAAAATTTTATTTGAAATAAAAATTAAATAAGTAGGAAGAAAAAAAAGAATGAAATAAAGCAATTAATCTGTGCTGATCATTCATCGATGATCACTGATTATTATTTAATTTATTTGATCTGTCAGCGTAAGCTTTAAATTTTGTCAAAACACACTACCATCGTGTGGAAAGTGATAAACACTAACATTAATCAACGTAGCACAAGTGAAACAAAAAAAAACACATTAATCAACGTAGCACAAGTGAAACAGAAAAAAAGAATGTGTTACACGTAGGTATTCATTGAATGAAACGGATTATTACTTTATATGATAGTAGAAAGAACAATCTTAGGAATAAATTAATTAATCAAACACTCGTTAGGCGAATGAAATAAATATTTTGATAAATGATATGATATGATTAGTTATAAATAAAAATAGTTAGGTATACGTTATAATTAGTATAGCGAAAAAAATTTTTTTATTTTTATTTTTAATTAAGCATACAATTGCTCGTTAACAAAGTTCTATTGTTTAGTTGTTTAATTGAATTGCTAATCAAAAAGTAACGATATTTTATTGATAACAAATTATTAAAATTATTCAATTTCATCTAATTTCCAATTAGTGCATAATTTATGATTAATGCGAAAGAATTCAATTTTAGATTTTTAAATGAAAAAATATTTATTGTATTTTAGATGGTATAAATGAAGTTTATCCTAAAAATGAGAGAGAAGAAAAGATTTCGTTTGCGAAAATGTCCTTCGAATATTACTAATCTGATGGCACTGAAAGCAATTTAGAAAATGAGATGTAATAGAATTGATTGAAAATGACTTAGCCATTCTAATGTGTTAGGTTATTTCTCTTCACATTTACCTTTTAAAATTCACTTATCACTCATTTACTCTTATCATTTCATTTTTCACTCTTACCACTAACAAACATACACTAATCAGTTCTTTGCAATGGCAAATTTAAAAGTATAAGTTCATCTATTTCTTTTTTTTTTCTACTAAACTTGTGCTATTTTTATTAGCAACTTATACTAAATAGTTTTTCCTCTAACAAATGATCTTTTGTAAATAAAAAAAAATATGTCAATTTTTCTAATTGAATTTTCTAAAGATAAAATCAATTTTTTTTCAAACTTTTTTTTTTTTTTTCAAACTTTTAAATTGATGGAAATGCTAATGGAATGAACATCCTACAGTATGCTAATACATTGTGCATGACATGCATGTTATTTTGCGCCACCAAATAGGATACTTTTGCGCATGCATGACGGAAGGCTAATTAACGCGAATGAATGAAAAGAAATGCTATTAGTACAAAATTTAAAGACATTTTGCGCAATGAACAAAAAGGAAGAATTAATGATCGTATGAGTAATATTAATTTCAATTAAAAAGCAAACTTCAAAAGCTTTAATTAAATCAAAAATTACTGATAAATATAGGAAGAAAACCATCAATGGTAAGTTATCAAACTAATCTAAGCGCATTCTTTCATCATTTTCACTAAATTACATTTTGCGCTTTTTCATCTATGACTGTCCCCAAATGTCATCTTCCAGTTCTTTCTGCTGGAATTGATGATCCAGTATTTCAAGTGTGTTCAAGTGGTGTGTGTGTGTGTGTGTGTGTGTGTGTGTGTGTGCGTGTGTGTGTGTGTGTGTGTGTGCGTGTGTGTGTGTGTATGTGTGTGTGTGTGTGTGTGTATGCGTGTGTGTGTGTGTGTACTTACTGCAATGTGTACTTTATAAAATTGCATTCCAAAAAAAAAATGCAAAACATTGATTCGTGCAATGTTAAATCAATCCCTCCTATTCCTTCCACCCTATTCGCATGGATTGTTACCTCTCTCTCTCTCTTTCTCTCTCTCTCTCTCCTTCTATCATCCTCTTCTGGTAAAATATTTTTGTAACAGCGAAAAAAAAAGGAACGAAAATTTGCTTTCAATTTTTCATCCTCCTCGTCTTATATACCAATTTATTCGTTTGCTTAACTTCTTCAGCACTTCTAATCTTACAACTTATCTGATCAGAAATTAATTAATAAAAGGCGAATTTTTTTTGGCAAAAATTTTTTTTTAATTAAAAAAAATTCCGTTAAAATTTGATAATGAAATGATGTTAATCAGTACAATTGATATTTATGAAGATAAAAAAAAGAGTAGAAGAGTGAGAGAAAAAGAGAGAGAGAGAGAGAGAGAGGGAATAAATATTTTTGGATTGTGAATGTTACATGAATGGGATCTGCTGATCTTTTTCATTATTTAAATGCATAGTTCCACAGTTTCATTTTTTTCTTTTAATTTTTAATTTGAACGAATTGAATTTCTATTGCTAAACTTTTAGTTTAACTTTTCATTTGTCTTTTCTTTCAATTTACACGGCTACCTCCTCCTCTTTCTTTTCCTCAAAAATCCAAACGAATGCAATAGCATTTGCTTAAATTTCCATTTTTAACTCATTCCTTTGTACTTTGCGACTGTATGTGTGTATGCGTGAATTTCAAATTATTAATTTTTAAATTATAAATTTTCTGTTAACAAAGGAATGAAGAAAAAAACATTATTTATAAAACAATAATAAAATTGTCAAAAAAGTTTTGTTTAAATTTAATTATTTCCTCTTTTTTTTAAAAAAAATTTTTATATTTATGCAATTGATTTGTTCATTTCGAAAGAAATGAAAAAAAAAACTATCAAATATTTTGCCGTATTTTTGAATAAGAGAACTATTGCACTTGTTCGACGAAGTCACAACAATATCATTTTTTTCTTCGTAGTCACAAAAATATCATTATCAGTACTTTTCGATGAATATCATTCATTTCCTACTGTCTTGAAATTATCATTGTTAGCCTTAAGTTATCATTATTAGCCTTTAGAATGGATGATAAGCATTATTTCTAATCACTTGAAAATATCATTATCATTATTATTCGTAATCGTTTTTGCAAGAACAATTTACTATCATCTAAACTTATCGTATAGTTGGATGCTATCATTTGTTAATATTTTAATTCATAATTAAAATTTCTATGGTTCATATTTATATTCTATTCAATCGATCAATTCTGATCCTTCTTACTTCATAGGATCAAATTTAATTCCAACCTTTTCTATTACTCTCTCTCTCTCTCTTTCTCTCTTTTTTTTCTTACTTTGCAAAAATGTTATTTTTTACTACTAATTTATCAAACTTCTTTTTTTTTCGCCAGAAATCTAAGTTGAAATTAAAAGCTATTCGTTCGCGTGCGTACGTGCATGAACAAAAATTGGAATTGAATTATACCATTTTGATTATTAATGTGTAAAACAATAGCGCCAAACATCTTTTTCAACAAATTGACAAGTGCGATAGAATAATATGCGACAATAGAATAATAGAATTTGTCTAAAGTTAAATCAAATATAAATGTGAAATTCGAAGTTCAACAGAGCAACAGAACAAGAAAAAAAAAGGGAGGGAGGAAGAAGAAGAGGAAGAGGAGGAAAAGAAAGAAAGAAAATTGCAAATATTGTTATTCCTGTTCTTTAATTCATTCTTCACACTTTCATCAGTAATCATTTTAACCCGACAAAATAGACAAAATACATTTTGTTAGATTTGTGATCATTCGAAGATCGTCCTAAACTGCTAAATTTAATGGATCAGAATTGGCCAAAATTATTTTTGCTTTTCATTTCTAACTTTTTTTTTTAAATGTTAAGCTCTCTTATCGTTGGAAAATTTATTGCTAAATATTAGCGTGTGTGGGAGGATGTACGTGAGGGCGTATATGAAGCAGGAGAGGGGGGGGAGGGGAGGGGTAGAGCGAAAGGCTGTTTGTAAGATAGTTAATATATGATGAAAATTAAACAGTGTATTAATTTTAACTTCCTAATAACGTCATATTCATTGTAAATTTCAAATTTCAAATTCTCCTCAATTATTAATGAAAATGTGCTAAGATAAAACCAATGCATTCATTTTATATGTAATTTAAATTTTTCAATTATTTCTTTAAAAGAACAGAGATATCTTATCCAATTTTCCATCATATCTCAATCATTTAGTTGTTCAATTTTAAATTAAATTCAGAGCAACTGATCTTTGATTTAATTGTATGAAAATGACTCACACTTAATGTTATCGGTATTTGCAAAAAAAAAAGAATAAATAAAAAAAATATGGTGCAGGAAAATTTAAAAAAAGAAAGAGAGAGAGAGAGAGAGAGAGGGCGAGAAAAATGCTACGCCCATATGAAATTGTTGATTTTCGTGGTAAAAAGACATCTTTTTTTTGTCACTGAAGACAACCTTTTCTATTTCAATACAATTCTATACTTATCTATCAATACCAATGAGTTTATCATTATCATTATCACTATCATCATTATTATTATTAATAGTTACTATTATCATCATCATTATCACCACATTGTTATCACTGTCATAACAATCATCATCATTATTATCATCGTTATTGCAATCATCAGCATTATTGTTATCATTATCACCATTATCGCTGCTATCACTATCATCATGATAATAATTATTATTACTATCACAATCATAATAATAATAATAATTACTGTTATCAGAATTATCATTGTCTATGAAGATGGTATCAATTGAAATCTTAAATATATCGCATGCCTATGAAACATTCTGTTAATTCCCCTCATTTCAAAATTTCTTCAACAATTTTAACATTAATTTAATGATGACTTAATCATCCATTCACGCACAACAAATATACACAAAAAAAAAGCAAACAATAGTTGTGATGAATTTTCTTCTTTTTGTTTTTGATCTTACAAAAATTCATTTTTTTGCACAACGTCGTTTCACCATTTCACAATTCAAATTCTAAACTGTACCCTTTTGAAAAAAAAAATAAAAATAAAATGAGCAAAAATTCTTTAGAGAAAACGTTGAGTCATTTTTTGAGCAGTGCACTGTACAATCGTATAACATTTTACATTATACCTGATATTGCATTTATAATTTCCATCAATCGTCGTGGAACAACACTCAAACACTCTCTTTCATCACTTTGTCATCATTTCTCTCTTTCAAAAAAAAAAAAAGAAAAAAATTCTAATTTTTCATTTTGATGTTGTAAACAGCGCTCATAAATTATTTTTTTATGTATGTATCTTTTTGTACTGTCACATTTATTTATTTATTTACTTATTGGTTTTGTGTTCTTTTTTTTTTGTTCATTTTGCACTTTTATATTATACAGTTTTATTATCACTTATCATTTATTATCTTTTATCAGAATATTACACTCAAATAGCTTGTTATCACTTATTGTTTCATCAAAGGCTCAGGTTCAAATAGCATTATCACTTATTGTTTTATCAAAGGCTCAGGTTCAAATAGCATTATCATCATGTACTCTATTCGTCCAAAATTATTGTTTGCTAAATTGCAGGAATTTTAACGACGAAAAAAATTCCTAAATTATCAGTTATCGTTGTTGTTGTTCAAGTGATAAGACATATGTAATTAATATATACGGGAAGTATCAGTGTAAATGAAGAAAAAAGCAAATCTTCTAACAATTATAATTTAATCAAATTTTTTTTTCAAATGAAACATTTAAAATTACCGAATATAATAAAAAAATGTTCAAATTACTGTTCTCATAAATCCTTATCATATTATCATAGCATTACTACTATCTTCGATGAACTGAACTACTATTTTCCTCTTTTCTATTAGCAACAATTTATTTTACAATTTCATATTTATTGACTTTAAATGATTTTAATTATAAATAAGTTAAGGTTGAATTATTTAAGAGAATGTTAAACTTCTTTTTTTTTCTTTCTCGGAGCGCTGATCTTACATCTTACGATGTTTTTACAACAATTACATAATTTAATCGCTAAACGCGAACATTTTTTTTTTGGTAGTATAATTTTTTTAAAGTTTGCATTATTTTAATTGAAGGTAATTAAAGTTTGTAGAACTGCTAAAGCCATTAGCTTTAATTTTAATATAATTACGTGCTATTACGTGTTACGAAATACGGCGTTATTGATTAGTTTGAAAAAATAGTGATGGATAGATTGACATACCTGAAAGGTATGTGATTCAGTTGCTACTGTCACAGTTCCACCTGTTCATGCGGTATTTTAGGAAGAGTTGGCTGGAATGGAATAATATAAAGAGTGCTGCAAAACAACTTCAATTGTGTGTGTGTGTGTGTGTGTGTGTGTGTGTGTGTGTGTGTGTGTGTGTGTGTGTGTGTGCGTGTGTGTGTGTGTACATCTTTGTAATGTCGGCTTCTTCCTATTTGTTCGTTTACATTTCATCTAAAATAAACAAAATTATTAAAATATAAATTAAACCATAAATTTAGCATTCGATCATTTTAAAATTTATTCAAAATTATTTTAAAATTTGTATTTTAAGCATAAATTATATATTTAAGCATATAAGTGAGTTATGGAAAATTTTAATTTGTTTCAAATTTTTCTTATTTCAAATTATTTATTATCCACTGCCATTATCATTTTAACATTTTACAATTTGCATGAATGCGTAGATATGTAAATTTAGTTACTTCAAGTTTTTTCAAGAATTATTTACCCTCTCATTTTGTAAGAATTTGCTGCTTCAAATTCAAACTATTATTTTATCACAAAAAAAATTTAACTTATCACATTCTACCTTTACTTTTCTTTCATTTTCCCCTGTAAATCTAACTTGGCGTATATGAAAATATTTAATTTTAATTAAAAATTATTGAATTTTCTAGAAGAATAAAATCTGAGCAAAATTTTTACAGTATTATTTTGTATGTTTAATAATAACTGATTAATGGAGAGTGTAATCTTCTCAATTGTGTCGTTAATTAATTTTCATATAATTTACGTTAATTGATATCTTTAAAAAGTACTTAATGTGAAAGTAGTTATTTCATTTCTATTTCAATTCAGCTATTTTTAAAAAGGAAAAAAACTTCACAACAATTACTTCACTCAAAATCCCTTCAATTTTCTCTCAACAAAAATAAGACAGAAAGGATTGAACTATTATGGATATATCATCGATAAGTCAAGGTGGTGCAACATCAACAGCCGCTAGCGATCCAACCGATTTTTGTGTTGTGTGCGGCGATAAAGCGATCGGAAAGCATTACGGTGCAGTTGCATGCAACGGTTGCAAAGGATTCTTTCGTCGAAGGTATTCCATTTTTCAGCTAACATTTTAAACCGCCAAATTGCATTGATTAATTAATTTAAAAGAAAAAGGAAATATGCATCTTTTTTTTTTGTCTATAACCAGTATTCAATTGCAAAAGCGTACGTCATTGCATACCTTCCAAATGCTTTCTTTTGTTTCTCTTACCTGTATGTATGCTTCAACAGGTGATATTTGCTTTTTCAAGTGTTGAACTTAAATCTGACATTTCATCATTTCATTCATTCGCAATACGAATTATTTGTACGATATTTTGCGTAATATTTGCGTTAATTGATTAATTCAATTGACGCAAAATAATACTATGAAAATAAAGTGAGTGAATTATAAGAAAACAAAAAAAGCACCAACCGTCTTAGTGAAGAAAAAATTTGAAAAAACATTTTTAAAAACCATTAAATTTTAGAAAACAAAAATAAAAATTTGAAAATATGTTGATTATCAATAATCTGATAGTAATAGTAACTGGTGAAATGTAATGAATGCCAGCAGAAAAATTTCTGAAAGTTATTATATGCTAAAAATTTAAATTTAAATTACAACAAAACAACTAACACTATTCTGTAAGGAAAGGTTTAATTACTGATAGTAGAGAGCTAAAGTGAAGCTTATCAAACAAAATTTCTCGTTTACATTTTTTTTTTTGTAAAATTTTTAAAATCAAAATTTAATTATTCATATTTCGTGCATGAAATATTAATCTAACATCACATACACTCAGTTTGATCATTTCATTTAAGTAATGCATTTCAAATTCCATTTTAATTTTCATGCAAATTTACCATTTTATAGTGTTTGGCAAAATCTGCAGTATACATGTCGATTTAGCAAGCAGTGTAACATTGATAAAGATCACCGGAATGCATGCCGATATTGTCGTTTCCAGAAATGTCTAGCAGATGGAATGAAACCGGAAGGTAATGTTGTTGATATGTATGTATTCTAAGCATATCTATTTTTCACTTTTTAATTGGTTAAAATTTCAGGCGATATACAATTTACCTGTAGCATACCTCATTTTACAACTCTTTCACGTTTATTTTCATCTCTGCGCTACAATATCATAGGTTAAAATTCAATTTTAAATGTTCTACAGTACTGTCATTCCAATGATCAAAATATGACAAATACTTTGCTTTATTAGAAACTTTCCAAAAATATTCTTTCTTTCTTTCTCTCTTTTTTTTTTCTTTGTTATTACTTCCGTAAATATATATTATTAAAATTTGAAAGCATTCATTTTAACAAATTTTTTTTTGTCATTCAATACGTTATTTGTGATTTGCCTAAAATAGATATTTTTGCAATGTTCAAAATAATTCTCTTTTCACTCAAATATTTTAAATTGGAAATTTTTGAACTAAAAATCAACTATGCTTTCTCTCTCAATTCAATCTTCCATTAATTGCAAAACTGAACTTGAACTTTGAGCCAAATGAAATAATAATTGTTGAACAGATGAGATTTTTTGTATTCTTTTTTGTGTGTGTATACGTGTGTGTGCGTGTGTGCGTGTGTGTGTGTGTGTGTGTGCGAAGGGAAAATTCAAAGTAGTGGTTACTTTTAAAAAAATCAAGTACGATTTATTTTAGCAATTCAAAATGAACGTGATCGAATCGGTAGCACAAAACGAAGTCGTAAACGAAGTTTACCAGCTCATCTACAACCAACATCAACCAGTGGTGATGGTAATAGCGATTCAGGTAAGTATTATCATCTCTCTCTATCCAAATATCCAAGAGTGTTACATAGCTTACGTAACATTCATTCATATTTTAGGATATGAAAGATAGTACTACGAATGGATTGAGGTGCGTGAATTCGTGGATGTTTGCGTAAAGAGAGATGAGTTAGAGGAATGCTACATGTGCTACGTGAGTAAAGAGAGAGATGAGTGTAGAATTTGCAAAAGATTATCACTCAAATAGTTATTCTTCTTAATTTATAGATGATTCACCGTCATCAGCACGTATTGAGCGACGCTGTAGTGAGGATGAAGCAACGACAGCAGCATCACGTCGTCTTGTAGAAATGATTGTTGATATTGAAAGTAGACTTCAAGGAAATCAGAATATCAATAACATTCTTGGCGGTGAAAGACAAGAGAATAATTCACGACAACGAAGTATATCATTAATGATCGGTTGGGCTAATCTATTACATCCAATTCCTGAATTACCATTTGCTGATAAGGTTATTGATTGATTGATTTATTTATTTCATAAAATTTTTTTCCATCATATCCATTGATTTTTATATTCTTTTTTTTTATCCCGTTAATTAGTATTTCATAAAAAATTTCAGGTATTATTACTAAAGCACTGCTCACAAGCATTTTCGCTTTTACACACCGTTCAACGTTCACTCTCATCTACACATATCGTCCTGCCTAATGATACACTCTTGACCCTTACACCGTTTCATTATCCCGATCTCGTTGCAATTGTAAGTCGTATCTTGGATGAACTTTTAACTCCACTTCGTCGTATAAATGTCGAAAAAGCAGAAGTTTCAACACTAAAAGCTTTGGTATTGCTACATCCGGATGTAACAGGCCTAACTATTACGTCACGTGAGAAGTTACGTGAGGCACGTGATGGTGTTTTACGCGCTTTATTCACATATATTAAGCAAATTTTATCACCTGGTGATACTTCGGTACGACTTAGCAATTTACTCCTCATTATGCCATCATTGTATTCTATCGCACAAACACTTGCGCAGAACAATGAACTTGGTATTATTTTTGGTTTGACGGATCAGACTTCACCATCAAACAAACACGTCACAATGATAAACGATTGCATTGATGAGTCTCAGGATGTAAAGGAGGAGTTGAATAATTTATCAAAAGATACCAACAATGTTTTATTCACCAAAACTCCAACTTTACTTGCAAATTTGATAACAGGCCAAGCAATTTCCGCTCATGATAATTTACAGACTACAGCAACAGCGCTAAGAAATCCCGTTACCTTACCGGTAAGTTCATTTTATGCAATTTTGAATTGACTAAAATTGCAATAAGTTTGTCTTTGTTTTACAAAACCTTATTTTGCCAGTAATGATCAACGGTATAAATCTATCTATCTGTGTGTTCAAAAAAGACTTTACAAAAGTTCATAAAGAGTTTGCTGAAAAAAAAAGATCAAATCTTCCGTAGTATGATGTTTTAGATTGATTTTATATAGTTTTTCGATAAAAAGTTATAAATTAAATTAGAATTGAAATTTTAATTTTTCTCACTGAGTTGTGTTAATATTTTAAAGTTGGACATTTGCATAAATTATTTAAAATTGAATAATTGAATTTTTAGATTTATTGCTTTAAAAGGATTTTTTCATCTTTTCTCTAATCTTTGTAGATGAAAACGAAATAAACTTAGCCAGCTTTTTACGCTTTTATATTTTTTCCATTTATTAACCTGTTCACCTGTCTACAGAGCTATGTAAATTGAATTATAACCAGTGTATGAGAGAGTAAATTGAAATTTTTGAATTATAACCAGCAGATAAAGAAAGATGAACTGATAGATAAAAGTACATAAATCCATCTTAGATAATTTTCCGAGAAAAAAGGCCTTACAAATCTGTACAAGGAATTTTTTTTAAAAAAAAAAGCCAAATCTTCTACAGCACTTCTTCCAGCCTTTTATTAACTTACTCAGTTCATATTTGATAAGCAGGTCTTCTGAGATATTTTGAAATTACTTTCATCCAACTTTCTACAACTCTAACAGCTATAGCCGTTGAGTAATACAGGCTCGAAAAGCATTACTGATGAAAATTGTGCGTGAGGATAAGGTATTAATTGACATTTTTATCATCGTTATTTTTCATTAAGATCATTTTTTACGCAATATTTTACGTGAAACAGATGTCACTTTCATACCTTCTTTCATCTTACTAATTTTTGCGAATTTTGCAATATGCTACATTTTATGAATTAACTATCATTGTCAACAACAATGTAGAAAGAGAGAGAGAGAGAGACATTCAAAAGCATGTTCAAAATTTAAATTCATTTAGAAATGATTTCCAAATTAGCGAAAATTCAAATTTGAATATTATCAAAACAACCACCAAATTTAATTATCCTCTTCAAATTTCAAATGTGATAGAATTTAAATTTAAAATTTACTTTCATCATTGTTTTCTTTTTCATCTTTTATCAATTTCAAAAGTTACAAATGGCCAACTATAGAGCTGTAATTAAAGCAAAACATTTCAGAGTGACTTTGCTTAACTTATCAATTCCAATCTTTTCAGCTGCTAACGTCATCAGCGTTGCCGTTGCAAATGAAAATGTTTATGACTTAAAACAATTCTGTGATGTATTTTTTGAGGAAGACATATCACTCCTAAAATATGTTCTCATTAATTTCGACAACATTTATTCATTAATTTCATATCTTTGTTTTATTGTTGTAGCTCTCCCTTCCTTCCTGCCCCCCCCCCCCCCCCCCCCCCCCCCCCCCCCCCCCCCCCCCTTCCCCCTCCCCCCCC
>JABVXW010000389.1:0-47558 GCA_013365375.1 Litomosoides brasiliensis
CTAACTTCTGACTCCAAAAAATCAAAGCACACAGTTTTAGTTTTCTGAAATTGCAGGAAATTATTTCATTTAGGGCCAGAATTTTGACTACTCGAAATATGCCATTTTCAAAGATTTATTTTTTCCAAATCTTTCATAAAATCAGTCTAATTTGAATATTTAATTCGAGAAAGAGAAAGGAATAAATAATTCTTAATTACGTCCACTCATCGCTTACTCACTTTTTGCGGTGGCGAATACAACGATTCCGTTTGCTCAGTTTATGCTTTCTGAAATTATACGATATTGCTCAAAGTTAAAATTCGAAATATTACATTTCAAAATACTTCACTTTTATATTCTTAAAACCTTTAATAGACGGTACTTTGAATGTTTGACTGGAAAAAAAGAAGGAGTGAAAAGTAAATGAAATAACACATATTAATGGATATAATTTCCCAAAGGTCTGAAAAAATGAAGTATATCAATGCACCACTGACTGATCTTCCGACGACCGCATGGGGAAGAACCTTCCCTCACACAATTCATTTATGTTTTACGCTTACAATATAAAGTTTTGTTACACCCAAAATTTCTGCTACGATCAAACAGAATGACTATCTTTGGTGAGGAAGTTAATTTCGTTTTTCTTTCGAAATATGCACGATCTTTAGTTCTTTTTCATAAATTCAACAATGTATTTAATGCGATACGAGCAAAAAAGGAGGGGGTAGGGGAGGGTATTACGTACGTAAGAATTTCATGTGAATGGTTTTTGTCGTCCATGTGTATGACAATGTGTGCACGTGATGAAATAAATAGAATGGATTAATGTTGGATGGTAAATAATAATTGTATGCAATGCAAATAGACTTTCGAAAAAAAAAATTAGGCAGAATACTACCCAAATTTTTCTCACTTTTATTTTTCAGGGATGATTTTAATCATTTTTCACGTATTCTGCGTTTCGTTCAAGCTTAAACATCAAATAACTGAGGTTTCCCGACAGTGAAAATATTGACGATTGTTATCAAAAAAATTTTACTAAATAGGCGTAAAGTATTAGTAGATAAGGAAAGTTTTACCGCACTAGAGTAAAAGATGATCGTTACATGAAAGCATCACAGTTTAATTGTTTTTTTGAAATTAATATTTATTTCTGATTCTAAGTTTTTTAAATTGACAAATCAAATATTTGATTTTAAACTCCAAGTTATATAAATAAGCTAAAATTTGAGCACTAAAATCACTCTCGACCACTATTCATTTTATTATTTCCCCTCGTTAACCTAATTTTTTCATTTTGGCAAAGTAGCAGATTTCTTTAACCAGAGATTCAAATTAAAATATCTTAATTTTAATCTAATATGCTAATAGCTCTTATCTGCCCTCATTTACTGTTTTTTTTTTCGATGTAATGAAGCAATACTAATCCTTTTACTGAAATTGGGAAATCAAACAATTTCAGAGGATATAGAAGTCGTGGTAGATAGGAAAAATCACAATTAATTCCAACTTTTACATCATTGCAACTTCGTTTTCTTATTCATTTCGTATTATCCTCATAAGATGTATTTCATCATTCTCATTTCTATTGTTATTTCAAATAATACCTAATAAAATGCACCTGAAATCAGGTCATTTACTTGTTTGCGTGACATTTGTTCAATTTTTTACTCCTCTGCCTAAATTTGGTGATTTCCAATATTTGTTGAATTAAATCAGTTAATTACTGCAACTCTCTCATAAATGTAAAATATCGCAAAAATAATTTTGAAATATTAAAATAGTATGTGAGAGATAATGTACAGATAAGCTGCAAAAGAGGAACATTCCAATCATCAATCTTCATTACCTTTTCTGGTAATCAATTGAGACAGCCGACAGATAAGTGACAAAGTTTCCATACGTCAATCTTTTATTCGTCAATTTTTTTCAACTTATCGGTTATCATTGCTTATCACTGATTAAACTTAACCTTTATAAAACATCTCATCGTTAAATTCATATATGACAACAATCACATATCTGAGTAAAAATTCCTGAATGAAAAAAAATACAAATAAAATTGAACCTAAGCATAACAGATCTGACATTTTTTCTTTTTTCGCGATTTTATAAGAGTTTGCATATTTCCATTTATTATCAAATAATCGCGATCGTTGAATATTAGTGAAATTAGTGGATGAAATGAAAAACTTCATTTATCTATCAAATATTAAAAGTATTAGCAGCAATTTATGAAATAGATTTTTAGGGTGGGATTTATTAAATCCCACCCTCTTATGAATAGGACTTTAAATAAATTTCAAATAAATGTGAAAATTCATATCATTCATTTGTTCACCTGTCAAACAGAAATCTCAAATGTTCCTATCTGTTATTTTCGACATTCGATACATGCTTCTTTTGCTAATTTTTCTGATTGTAAATTCTTATGCAATATTTTTTGGCGGCGGGTATGCTTTCATCTTTTTTAATCTTTTTTTTTCTCTAAAATTTTTCAAAATTAAATATATTTTTGCACACAACAATATTACTTAACTTATTT
The DNA here is from genome assembly GCA_013365375.1 of Litomosoides brasiliensis. Classification (NCBI taxonomy): domain Eukaryota; kingdom Metazoa; phylum Nematoda; class Chromadorea; order Rhabditida; family Onchocercidae; genus Litomosoides; species Litomosoides brasiliensis. The sequence goes on from JABVXW010000389.1 coordinate 2,531, forward strand.
GCATTAATTTCTGAAAGTAGCAAACATTTTAACTTTTTCACTTATCATTTCCATTATTACTTCAATATCATTCAGTAAACTTTTGTCACTTTCCTTTTTTTTTTACTTAATAGTTAAAAGATTGGAAAAGTGTTATATTGAAAAGTAGTGAATGCAAAATTAAAAGGTATACTTCTTTGATGTAACAGTTGACAAATGTATTTTATTTACAGTGGTGGTTGTTGCTGCTGTGGCGGTTGCGGCAAATAAGGAATTTAAAACAATGCCTAGCAAAATCGAGGTGATGCGATCATATCAGCTGATCATTTTTCGACATTTTTAAAGAAAATAAAGTGATATTTGTGAATACATAATTTCAATACTTTCCTTTCTTTTCTTACTTCTTACTTCTTATTTGCTTCATTATTTCATTAATTTTTTAAAAAAAAAAGAGCAATGCATATTTTGTATTTTTATAAAATTTGAATAAATGTTTTTCGTCCATTTATTGCACTCTGAGTAAAATGAAAGAAGAAAATGAGGGGAAAGAGATATTTCATAAATCTATTTTTATAATTTTTATTAAAAATTAATATTAGCGTAATTAAGCATATTTCACCAATTATTACAACTCAATACTTCACTCATTATTCAAATTCATCCCAGTTCGTTACATTTTTGCCTATTTAATTAATTTAACAATTATCATTTAAAAATTTTATAGCTAAATAATTTGTGCTATTTTTCAGCATTTAACAAAAACATATTCATAATTCCTTTTCATTTGTATAGCACATCTTGTAAGAGTAATAATTTTTACTTTTTATTTCATTTTTATCTTACTTACTCTTTGCTTTAGTACAAAATGAATTTAAACACCACCATTTATTGTCAAATTTAATTTCATCAATCATACACAATCGAAAATATTGAGGAAAATCGTTTACAATAAAATATTATGTGAAAAGTTTTATTGTAAAAACGGATCGTTGTAAAAATTTTAATATCAAGAAGAGATCACTTACTGATAGTGTTAAATGTAAATACAAATAATGATTGAATTAATAGATGTATAAGGTACGTAGATTATTGCATATCTTCAATGATGTAAAAAAAATTTTAAAACAGATCAAAAAGAGGTATTTTACCTGATTTTATAAAATTAACATCGAAAACTTTTACTTTCCTTGTTCGAATTGGTCGTTTTGTTTTAGCATTTTTGATCAAAATTTCTTGTTCAGTAGATGAATTCGTTGGTGTCGGTCTGACTGGTACCACCGTAGGAAGAAGTTTTTTTAAATTCATCTGATTTTCAGTGATGCTAATATTTGACCGAATATGACGACGACGTATATCGGATACTGAAGTATTGTGAAATTTGTTCCGCACATCGTTAATTTTAGGCTTTCTCATGTGATACAGAAAATAATTAGTTGGTTTTTTCCGTACAGTTAAAAGGTTTAAATTATTAGTTGCCGTATTTTTGACAGTATCATTCATAAATTCATTGTTGTTTGCAGTGGAAATATTTTGTTGTTTATTAGCAGATTTCATTGTGAAATTTTTTATCCTCGCAGAAATATCTTCTTCTTCTTCTTCTTTAGCGTATCTATCATTTGACCCTTGCACTCTCATTAGTTTAACTGATTTTATCAAAAATTTTCTACTTTTATTGTTGAATTTTTTTCTATGTTTTAACGATGAAAATATTCGTACATTAGATTGATCGGCATCTTTTGACTCATTTGTTATTGAATTCATTTGAAGTAAACTTTGATTTGGCGATCGAAATGTGAATTCCTCCAATGAATCAATGGTAGCGTTGGAATGCTGATGAAATTGTAGCTTCGGTGAATTCGGCATCTTTTGATTTTTAGCCAAAATAGAGGAATTTATTCCATGATTACTGTTGTTAGCATTCTTTACTCCTTTCAAAGTGTTGTTGAGAGCAATATGCAATTGAGGTTTTGATTTTAAGATGTTGCTAGCTTTTTGATGATTAATTGCTGCAGCAGCAGTTGATACGTCTCTTTTGTTCGGAACATTGAACTCTGACAATTTTGTTTTTTTGAAATTGCTATTGTTGCAAGATTGACAAGGCTTTTCGATATCTGCAAAAGTGGTTGGCTGCTTTTTTAAGCTTGAAAATGCTGAAAAAGCAATAGGAACAGTGCGCTTATCCATCACTTCATCGTAATAATCTTTTCTACCTTCTGGTTCTTCATCATCTGTTGGTGGTGTTGTTTCCACTTGCATTTCAGGCGTATCAGATGAATAATCTAATAGTTCACCGCATGCATTACCACATTTAGCTAAAATATTAACTTCACCTGTATTTTCTTCATTAATCTGATTGATAGGCAAATGATTTCTTCTACCACCGTAATCAAAGTCTGGTAGTGTAGAAATTTCATTAGTTCTATCCGAACCATCGGCACTCTGTTCAAAATTTGGTTTCTGCAAATTATATTCCTGAATGATCCGATCAATGGCATATTGATTAATTGGTGCTGGCAATAATTCCTTGAAATTTAGCGGATAATTAGTTTCAATAATTTCATGATCACCATCAACTTTTCCTTCACCATTCGACAACATTGGTACTAAAGTATCTTTCGAATCGCTTATAACCGGAATAGCATTATTCAATCTATCTGAATCGTTGAACGGTGCTTTGAACGATCCGAGATTTTGAATGTATGAATTTTTATAAAATGACGATGGTGTCGTACTGCTTTCATCTTCACTTTTATCGGTGGTTAATGCACGGAGAGTATTTTCGTTTGGATTACAAATACTTTTACATGTGCAGCAACTGAATCTGAAAATTGTGAAAACTTTTGCAATGATAAAAAATGATTTGCTGATAGTGATATTTACTACTTAATAGTAGTAAAATAAAAGTTTTTAATTAATAATCAAATATTTTTACTTCCACTACTTAATCTTTTCAAATGTTACATCACTTTCGATTACGTTTGTCATTTTCTTTTCCAAAACAAAAAATCAAATTAAAATTTTAAATAACATTGAAACTCTTATTGTCTAAATTTATATCCATTAAATGGATAAAAGTTTTATTACCAAAACTTTAACTTCAATAATCTCCTCCTATGTATCTTTTTTAGTTTCAATGAGTAAATGATCGTTGCAGAAGAAATACTGATGCACTGACTTCTCCAAAAATTATCAAAATTCTATGCGCAAACTGCGCATATTGTACAAGCGCATTTGGTGTGGCGCATATTGTACAAGCGTATTTGGTGTGTAAATCATGATGTAAAGTATTTATTGAAATGTAAAAATTTGCAAAAGAATTTCTCCATTACAGGCATTTCTTTAGAAAAAAAAGAAGAAAACAAAAGTTTTTTTATTTGTTAGCAATACTTACTGGCAACATTGCTGTGATGATTTGCAATTGTCCACTATTGTTGAACTGCTTAAAGTTAATATAAAAATGAGTGAAAAGAAAATATTAAATGAAAACATTAGTTGAAGTGAATTATTTGAATGAAAGAATACGGACGTGGAAAAGTATTTACAAAAGGTTTTTATTGCACATGAAAGTGTAACAATATCAAATGGACGGACATTGTCTATTTTAAAATCAAAATTTCTCGTAAATTAGATAAAATTTACAAATGACATATATAATTTTAAATTTTACTTAAATGAATATGGTACACTAAGCCGGAATTTATTTAGAAATGAGATGAGTAAGACATTTAATTTAGTTTCCTTATTTCATATGTGAGAAATTAGACGCACAATCGTCTATTAACAACAACCATTAAGTGCAATTAAAAGTTAAACTATAATTAAAATTTCAATCATATCACGTTGATGATTTTATAACTTCAATTAAATAATTCATTAGTAAAAAAAAATTAATTATCATTGTACAGTCGTAAGAATGCTACTTTTACACGTAACTAGTACCTTCAGCAGAACCATTTCATTCTATCATACACGCTTACATCACTTAGCGAAATTATGGCAGAAATATTTACAGAATGAATGCGAAATTCCAATTTCTAATTTAGCATTTGAAAAGTTAAGATTTAATTAAATTCAAATTTATGTCATATCCATAATTATTAGCTAATAATGAATGGAAATTTTTATGTTTGTATAAAAATAAAAAATTGAAGTGGTAACTCTCAATTTGAATTGTCATATTTTGTGTTGCAAAAAATACCCTGGCTAAAATGATCCACAATTTTAGGCTATGCAAAATATGGACGATTTAATTTTAAGACAGTAATTTTTACAGAAATTATCAAAAATACTTAAACAGCTAAAGTAATACAAAATGTTCAAATGAAATATAATTTATATTATCAATTATATCAGTCGAATAATCGTTGATGTTTCTGCCCCATTAATATTAGGTTCAATCAGATGCTTAACAGTAAAACTTTCTAGAAATATATAATTTGTTCAAATTAATTTGTTAGTTAAATTTTACACGGAATGATTGAAGAACTATCGATGAATTTGATAGAGCTGAGGCAAAAATAATTCATAAAATTACAATAAAATTAGCAAAGACATGAAGAAATAACTCATAGAAATTGGCAACGATAGCTATTTAATTAAATTTAAAAAATTTCATTTATTTATAATAAAATGAATGAAAGGGAAGAGAAAAAATTATACAAATTATATTATATAATTTTATAAATTAAAATAATTATTATATAAATAATTATATAAATGTGTGTGTGTGTGTGTGTGTATGTGTGTATTTGTTTATTTCACAACAAAGGATCAATGAAAGAAAAACAGTAACAAAGAATGAAGTGATAAGAATTTACGATAACTCTGAAGACCTTCAAAGATAAGAAACAATAAAATGATAGATATGTGCTGGGATCATTTTAAAAGACGGCACAGACATTAGAAAAATTGACTAAAAATTTCATTCAATTTTTTACAATTTTGAAAATATAACAGCAAAAAAAATTCATATACTCTTAAAATTCAAAAATTAAATAATCGACATAAAAAATGTTGTAAATATTTTTGCTTTAAAAATATTTGTCAAAAGAAAAAAAACGTATGCGTAAAGACAGACATAATGGCAAATGCAAAGAAGCATGTCACGTATTTATCAATCATTACATTCATTACATCTTATCAGTTGAGGGAATTATAGCGACACGTTTGGTACCATTTCAAAATACTTTTGTAATTTTTGCAGTTCAAGTTTCGTCATTTCATGTGCACGTCGTTCCTATAATATAAAAAATACTTTTTTAATTAATGAGGAAAACTTTTTAATAAAATTTAAAGAAAATAATTTCAGTAATTCTTCTATTTTCCAAATTATAAGAAAATAATTTAGGAAATCTTACTTCGTCATTCCTATTTAAATATCATAGCAATAAATCTAACACTAATTACTCCACTTAATTAATCACTGACAACGCACATAACATATATTAATTAAAAAAATACGTGCGCATCAGTATCAGTGATAAATGAGTAATGGTTAATTAAATTATATTAAATTAATTAGGTAAAGATTGCAACTTACTTTTGTAAGTTCTTCTTTCAGACGTGAAATCATAGCTTCTAAAGCTTGCTTTTCACGCAATGTTTTTTGCAATTGCATTTTACTCTTTTCCAATTCAACATTTTTTTCCGCTACTAATTTTCCAGATTCCTCTGTTCTCGATATAAGATTGATATGACGATTGTCAGTATTACCTTTTAATTGCTAAAATCAGAAATTAAATGAATCGTTTAATTAATGATAAAATTTTAAGCCCTTTTTACTTCATTTATACTTCAATGTTAGATGTTAGGAGAAATGTATTGCTAATAATAATCACTAAATTTCTCATTACATGAAATGATTGTTCACCAGTTTAGTTAAATTTAAATTATACACTCAAATTCACTACTCCGACCAAGTAATTTCTATGACATTAAAGAGAAGGAAAAGAAAAACAACAGAAAATATAACGATACTTTCTATGATAAACTATTATCATTACAGACTATGTATGCACCGCTAATTTCTCTCTTAAAATTAAGCTTATCAGAATATTAATCCTCAATAATTTAAATATTAAATTAAAAATGTTAGCCTTTAATAGCTTAATACTTAATCGAAATCATCACTTTCAAAGAACTTCATTAAAAAAAAGATTAAGTTTTACGGAATAGCTATCGTAGTAGTTTCCTACTGATGAAATTAATGAATCTTCAGAACGGACACGCAATATTCGGCCCTGAAATAAATTATGATTCTTTCAGTTTCATTTTCGTTTTCTTTTTAAACAATTCTTTTGACAATATCGCCATCATAGATAGAAAAATAAGCTAATTTGGAAAAATCATTTTTCATCGTATAGTAAGTAATTAAGAAGAAATGAAAATATTTTAAAAGAATGGTTAAAATCATTGTGATTAGAGTTTTCATTAAAAAATTTTAATATAAACTATCCATACCCTATAAGTGGATTCATACAGGCAATTGCTCAGTGTTTTCCAAATGAACGGCCTGAAATGTTATTTATAAATTGAAGATTTCTTTAACAAAAGTATAGCAATTAAAAGTTAAACATTTATAATCAAAAATTCTTTCCGTTAATTTTATCATGTAAAGGCAGTTTTTTTAGAATTTAAAACATAAGTTCAATTTAATCCAAAAATTCATTTCCATAAATTGCAAAATTTCATAAATCCATACTCGGTTTTTGCAGGTGTTTCACAGCGTACGTAACTAAGCCTTTGGTAATGCGTAAGCTAAAAAAAAGAGGAAAAAATCATTTTAAAATTAGCATAATTGATAAAAATCGTCTGGAAAAAATGCAAAAATTAATTTGTCCTTTAAATATTGGAAAAGATCAGTGAATGATTTAATGTGCGAGAGAATTTCAAATAAAATCTAAGCAATACAAACTTCAGTTAAATTTAATGCTAATGAGTTTCGCTTTTATGATAATTGATTAGTTTGCATTAACAGTAGCAAGTTTACAATATTCATTAAATAAAATTCTCAATTTCAAAAGCGGAAAAAAGTAATTTTAAATTAGCATAAAAGAATATCACCCAAACAAACGGTAATAATCGAAATGCACATGTCAATAATAAAATACTTACATCACCATTCTTATTCTTTGCAAATGAGTCATCTTCAAAACTATTAGATAGCTTTCTATTTCGATTCCAATGACTGAACCTACGAAGTTGTTCACCCCTGCAATCACTGTGCTACGTGAAAAATCAATTATGAAGAAACATTTATTTAAATTTATTAACTACTAATAATACAATTTAGTTGACATTACTTTTATAAATCTTTTAAAAATGTTTAAAAAGCATCAATAAAACTTTCAGCCATCTAATTTATATTATCCACTAAGCAGTTTACATAACATAGCTGACTAGTTGATATCGAGAGAAAAGTAAATTCTAAATTAAGCAAGAAGATTGATGAATTAATTAGATCTTTCATAATAAATTTTGTCTGTTAAAAAAATTGATTAGTAAAATTATGTATAATTTGAAAAAGATAACAGTAAAAAAATTTTACCTCGAATTTCGTTTTGCAAATGTATCAGGCATAAATAATAATCGTTCATCACCGCTTACAGCTGGACAATGAGGATCAGCACAACCTCTACGAGGTGAACCATCGGATGCTGGTGAAATCATAATAAAACGAAGTGACGTACGATCTGCCATCAAATCACAAATGTCATTGTAACTCATTGTAACAATTGGTTTACCTTCAATCTGTAAATTAATTTCTATAAAAACAAAAAAAAAACCTCTTCAAAATAGCCATACAATGAAAGAAAAAATTAAATTAATTAAATTAAGTTAAATTATTAAGAAAAGTTAAAACAAAAGGATTAAGAAAATCAGTTTTAGAGAATCAGAGCACTTTTTTGAAAATATTAAAAAAGCTGTATATTTCAAAGCAGAGGTATTACATATTTCCTAGCACAATTATTTAATATTTATTGTATATTATAAAGTCAAATCATTTCTGATTTGGATTTTTTAGCAATTACTTTCAATTTTAATTAAAATAATTTTGACCTCAACAATACGTGACCCTTGTCGAAGACCACAACGCCATGCCGTCTGATACATCTCCACATCGGTAACAACACCTTCTTCTTGTAGGTGAAAACCCAAGCTATCGGAAGCACGTGCACGTCGATGTAACACTTCTTTAGCTTCATCACCTTTAATAATTAATTGCGCAAAGGAACACGTAAGACTGTCTCTCAAGTTCAGTAATCAAAGATATCACGTGAAGTGCTTGGCAGTAATTTCTCAAATTAGCTACATGAGATATTAGAAGACAGTAAGAGCAAGACAGTAAGTTATTATTTTTTTAACGATGTTTATAAAACATTCCAGTTATTTTATCTTATTGAAAAAGGAGGAACTCTCAGAATGAGGCAGAGAAAATATATATGAAACAGAGAAGAAAGAAAGAGAGAAAGGAAGGGAGAGGAACATTCTAAAGTATAATCTATCTAAAATTAAAATAGATTAGATCACAAAATTTTTTCACTACCTTTCGTAACACATTCCAAACGTCGTATCAGTGCACCTAATTCCCGATCACTATTATCGGTTGCACAACACCTCAAAAGTAGCACATCGCCATGATCGAAGTAAATTTTCAATCTGAAAAAGGAATCTTATTGTTTTTTGGAAAGTAATTGCAAATAATGCTAACTGGAATACATTAGAGAATTGACAACCCTTAGGAATAATAGTTGCTGGTTTATCGAATAAAATCTTAAATTCAATTTGAAGTCAAAAGAAGTAAATTTTTGTTTACAAACAAAATTTGTTGTACTTATGCATATTTAATATGTTTGTAAACATTTTACATGGTAACTTCTTTTTTTTCAGGAGCAATCGCTTTTCAATGTTTGAAAGTGATTAGATGCGAGAAAAATCATCAATTAAAATAATCAGCAAAATTTGATAAAAAGAAGCCAGCAGGAGGATATACGTAATTTTTTACGCATAGCATGTTAGCGGAAGCAATTAAAAGTTGCTCATAAAAGGAGCGGAAAAAAAATTAGAACATACCCTGAATCCACATTGGCCCAACCAATAATTGAATGCGTAGGTATTGCAAAAATAACTTCACCGCTTGGCATTTCTAAAATAGCAAACGTTTCGCCGGATACACCAAGAATACACGTGAACGACTGATTCTGTGAATGATCATAAACTTCAACAAGCCATGAAAGCGCTCCATGTAACAATGATTCACTTAAAACTGGTCGTGGTAATGAGCGCTCTTTTCGTTTCACTGATCCAACCAAAAATCGACCTAAAAAATAAACTTTTATTTAGTAGAAAAAACTAACAATTCTTTTACAGTAATATTACAAAAGTAAGAAACTTACTTGCAATTTTTGCTGGTCCATCATTTGGAACTGATGCAAAATTTTCCGCAACTTCTTTCAATGCTTCACGACGTGTACGTGCTGCCATTGCTGCGAATTTTTTCGAACGATGTACCGCATTTTCAGCATTTATTACTTTAAAGAAAAACAGCTGCTGAGATATTGTGTTTTCTTTTTATTTTTTTATATTTATAACAATGGCTACAGCTGTGCTATTCAATTCAAAACAATTCAATATTTTTGCGAACAAAAAAAAAATTTAAGCGACAAAAGGCACCATCATTTTCACTTATAAGCAAAAAAAACCGGAAAGATATTTTGAATTAAAAATATGAACAAATTAAATATCTATCATGTACTATGCTATACTTACTTTTTGTAATAAAAAAATCATGAAATTCAGAGGATTTTGGAAATGTTGCTCCTTGAGGCAGAGCAGGTCCAAATGCTGGAACATCTTTTGCTCGTGATACAGCAATACTGCAACAATTATGTCATGATAATACGATATTATTAACATATCAATCAATGGTACCGTAGCAAAAAGCATGAAAACATTTGTCAGCAATTTATATCGATAATTTAAACTCAATCCTATATGTTATAAATACATTTAGGCTTCTGTAAATGAAATTTAAAAGAATTGAAGTAGTTCATTACGTGTAAGTAACATCATCAGTGCCTGGATTATTAGCTCGTACAATAATGAACACATGCTGGAAGTGTGAGCGAACAGTAATTGGACTAAAAGGTAAAGCACCGGGCTCTTGAAAGATTATAGTAACCATATCATTGCCAATATGCCTTTTTCGAGCTAGCTAAAAGAATTATAAATAAAAGTTACAAAACTACGAAATAAAATTATGAATAAAAATTAAAATAAAAATTACGAATAGAGAATTTAGAAATGATCAGTGATCAAATTGAGAATGCTTAAATCGTTGTTGGTTTAAAGTATAAAAGCATAATGAACACCTGTTGTTTGTTACTTGGAGTAAAAGGAAGAAGTGTTGATACATGGAACATTATTTCATGTGCCTGATATTTGACGTATATTGAGTGCGTTCCCGTTGTATCACCACGTACATCGAGACCACCTCTATATTGATCAAAACCTTTTAATCGTACACGTTGCCCAAGGAAATCTAAAAATTCCTCGAAAGCAGGAGATCCATTTTCTGAAATTAAATTTAATTTTAGCAAACTATTCAATTATATTTGTACAATACAGCATTGATAATTTATAATTAGGCTATTTACATTAAAATTTAAAGAATTTCAAAACAATAATAAGCGGATATAGCTCTTCGAGTGGGAAATAATTTCGCAAAACTTTAATAGCTACTAAAATCCGTTATCATTTCATCCTTAATTTGAATTTGCAGATTGATAAATTTAATTCAAATTTTTGACAAATTTTTCCAAATCACCAAACAGTATAAAATAAAAAAATTTTTAACTACAACAATATAAGCCTACAAATTATAAACAAATAGTAAATTGATTTTGAAAAAATTTGCAAAAAAAAACTATTAGAAGGAAAAAGGGTACCGTTATTGTACATTTGTTCTTCAGTGGATTGAGAAACGCCGCAGTACATCACGCCAACTTTATATCGCGCATAAATTGGCTAAAATTATACAATGTAATTCTTTTATTAAAAATTTAAATAGTAAAATTTTTTGTAGCGCAGTTAGACGTCTAATTCATTTGAATTTACAATTAAAAATAACCACAACGATTTCTCTCCTTTTTTTTGAATTTACATTTTAAAATAAACAGAAGAAATTTGCCAAGAAAACCTGTTCATCAATTTTGACAAGAAAATCTTCTATTCGTGTAAATGATGGATTAACTTGACGAAGAATTCCATGGTGTATTTGTGGACAAGCAATTTCCAATAATTCTTTTATCAGTGACCGAATGCTTTTCTGTTCAACATTGTTTTCCGAAAGAATTTCTTCCGGTATTGCAATTCGTAACGTGCAAACCTTAAATAATTCTACCGCTAATAATTCAAATATTATTGAATGATAAACAGCAATGAGACTCAATTTTGAGGTTGATGGCCTCAGCATACTGCAAACTTTCACAGGATTTACAAACAATCACGTAACGTTAACGTGTCCATACAATAAATTTTATCATTTTCAAACTGAGACAGCACTTGCGTGAATTTTTGCTAATAATGAATCGCAATAAAAAATTTAATAAAAATCAAAAATTAAAAGAAATACATCACTGAGTCGGATAATCATCCGATAAATGGTAAAATTCTGAATACCACTTTCAATACGTTCACGAACTACCGAAATAGCGATTGGACCATACGTTTCATCAATACCAAAAAAATTCCAATGAGCTAAAATTTGATATCTTCAAATTTATGAAAAATTTTTACTCAAATTATAAGAAATATGTGAAATTATCAAAACTTGAAACTTAAAATTCTCTTTCATAATAAATAAAACTTATGTAAATCTGAAAAAACAAAAAAAAAAATTTACGACGTCCAAGAAAACAATGCCGATAATAGTAAGCGCCAATATCTTGAGGCTCAATGACAACTTTTTGTTGACGTGCTGTGCATAATCTAAACAAAAAAAAAGTGAAAATGAAATTTTGCAATAATTTGATCTTTTAGTTTTCCGTAAAAAAAGCCTGACGTTAGTTAATTTTCATTTGTAATACATTAATTGCTACATTCTTACAATTGCTGTTTGACTTTTTTTTCATTTCAACGAGAATACAAATTACTGCTCTTTACTCTTTGATCTTCTAAATTTTTAGAAAAATTTCGAAGAGAAAACTAAAAAAAACTAAATCTCTTCCTATAATTAGTTAATACATTTTTAACTGAATAATAATGCAAAAGACTATCATCTTTTCATTAAAGAAAAACCAATTGCAATATATCTTTCACATATTTTAATTACCTATTTAGTCAATCCTAATTTTATTTGCTAGTTCTCCAAATAATATAATTTATCAGGAACAGATTGTAAAATTCTTCAAATTTCATCGCTTTAATTCTCTATTATCACAAATGATATGATAAATTCATTTTTCTTAAACGTAAAATCAAAATGCTCTTTCGGGAATGACATTTGCAGCACTTTAACTCATATTAAAATGAATGGAAGTTAAGTTCATTGTTTCAAAGCATTCGGAATTAACAATTTTAACAAATGGAGGATTAGTTTGAATAGGTAATGAGCAGGAATATTCTCACCTGCCACCAAAATAAACATTGCTAACATCTTCGAGAATACCGATTTCAGATGCTGTATGCTCTCGTTGCCATGTTTCATTCAGATTTCTCAATCCATCAGTTGAAGTAGCGTTGAAGCGACGTGAAAGAGCTAGGCGACGAATTGGTTCACCACCTAATTCATTTCTGGAAAATTGAAAAAAAAAGAGGCTACTAATTTAATCGAAACAAAAAATTTCGATCTGACAAAATCGTTGTATGATTAATCATTTTATTTTCTCAGATTACAAGAAAGATAAAATTACCTGAAAGCCGGACAATTTGCCAATAAATCATTAGATTTACCATCACCCATATCATCTTCACATGGACTTTGAGCCTGAGATGCTCCGGTTGGACGAGGCTCCAAAGATGTTGTTGGCGGACCAAGTCCCCAGGCTGATGCTAGGCTTACGCAATCATGATGAGCACAGAGACGCGGATAGCATGGTCGCCACTCGCTATAATTTGTGAACTTTTAACGAAAATGCTCTCTCTAAAGGCTGATAGTTGAAATTCTTAAAAAGTTTTCGCAAAAATATATGTGAATAATTTAAAATTCTTTTGAATTCAACCGAAGAGTTCCAGAAGAAATTAGCACTCATAAATCTCACTAAATAAAATTATCAAAAGATTTTATATAGCATACACATAAGTGTCAATAATATATTAATAAAAACAAATACCTAACATATTCAGGAGGAATTTGTAAGCCGGAATCGGAATCGTAAAGAGCATGGGAGTCAAACTGCGATGATGATGCATTAGTCTGAGTAGATCCGGAAGGTGCTAATGCTGACGTTGTTGCAGGACTTTGTGTTGAGCCTATAAAATATTTTAAATGATTCATTGCTAAAAATTAAAATCAGATCGTGAAAATCATTGAGATGATAAAATATGAGGATAAATTCTTTCTCATTCAAACACTATTAGATATCTTTAAACATCAATAAAATTAATTCAAAAAAAAAATTAAGAATTAGTGCTCAAGAATAAGGACGTCTGTGAAATTCTGATGATTGAATTAGTTGAACTTTTTTCATACATCAAAATCCAATACTCTAATCAAACATTTTTTTTCATTTTAATAGTACTAAAAAAAGTTGATCAGTTTTTGTAAAAAAAAAATCTCTCGATTAATGTTGAAAATAAACTTACAGGATGTCATCGTTAAGTTACTACCACTACGATCATTGCTGCCATTACTAACATTTTGAGAATTGGATGAGTTCGGAGCAGGTACGGTAATTTTTGATGAGTTATAGATGGGTAACGACGCAATTGTTTCACTGTTAATGCCTTGCACTATAAAATTTTGCCAGTATTTTAAGCTATCAAAAGTAAGCGACAAAAATTCTTAGAATTAAATTGTGCAACTACCTCTTTAAGTTTTGCTTTATCATTTGATAGAGTAGCAATTTGATTGTTATTAATTATAAATTGATAGCTTTATTTCAATGTTATTTATTTTTCTTTCCATCACTACACTACAGATATTTGGATTACTATCATCGAGTGTTACTGTAATTTTACTCTTCTTCTTTTAATTTAATTAAAGCAATAATATTACTAGGAATATTTTAATAATTGTAGAGTGCTATGCAAAATATTAACCACCAAGCGCAACAGCAAGAAATGAACCACGTCGATTGAAAATATCCAGTGCTCGAACGGTACTACTACACCATGTATCTATAGATTGACCACTGTCCATATGGCATTACTACAGATATTTAATTTCACATAAATTTTGCCATTCGAAAAAATGCCACTAAAAATATTTTTAAATTACTGTTTAAAAAAGAGTCATTTTCATTCACTTTAACTTGCACAATCACTCTGATAATTCACGGACGAAATTAGGCGTATCGCAGTAAAGAAGCAATGGTTTTCGATCGAACAACATAAATCACGCAAAATTATTTCAAAGCGCTTTCACACTTTTTCTCATAAAAATTAAAATCAAATTCTATTTAATGGCAAACTGGCAACATGTTAAGCATAGGAAAATAGCCTAAGATTATGTTGGATTAATTAACAATTTTACTTACAGTTAAACATGCAATAAATCATTTGTCGGGAAATCCGAGAGAAATCTAACACAAATTATATAAAAATTCCCTAAGATTTCGTCATATAATCAATTTCGTCATGATTGTTACTTCTACATATCCTTTATGTCGGGAAATCCGAGAGAAATCTAACACAAATGATATCCCTAAGATTTCGTCATATAATCAATTTCGTCATAATTGTTACATCTCATATATCCTTTACGTTGTAGTTTGTTTCATCATCGTATCAACGCCGAAATTAATCACATTATCTACAAGCTTTTGTAGCTAACCCAAATATCGTAAGACGACTAACTGTGTCTTTACTGCTAACAAAGGCAGTATTAACCTCACACAATCTTTGGTCTGTTTAAGCCATTCCTCTGTTCTTGGATATCGCCTTATAATCTCCACGATGATTTCACCATAATTGGAAGTGGACAGCTTCTTTCCTCATCATTGTGCTATAACTTAACCTTTGTTGCAATCTTAAACCCTCCCGCATAAAAGGATATATATACCATGAGACAGTAACCAGGTGTTGGATCTTAATCTTCGCTACAATTCGGTTTTTATCTCACCTTCGGACTTACGCGGATCAACCAAAAGTCTCCTGAACAATCCCATTTGGACCAACCAGCCATATCCTCAATTTCATTGTCAATTAATATTTGCACCAATTTGTACTGCTAAATAAACTTATTCTTCAAAAACTATTCCGTCGCTTACACTTCTGCTACTGAAAATCAGTTGCTAAATAAGGCTTGACAAAGTAATAATTGTTGTGGATCTACAAACAATACACAAAAATCTCATACCCCAAAAGTTCACAACATCATTGTCTTTGAAGAGGAGAGGAACGTTAAAAGTTTAAAGCATTTATCAGCTTTCTTCTAGTTTCAATAAGTCATACTAAAGTGAAGATAAAAAATAGCTTCAAATTTTCTCCAATCATTTTGTGCTTCAGAAGTGAAATAACTGGTTGCAAATTTTCATGCGAAATTGCTCATCTCATTTGCATATGTCATTCATTTCTACGCGTTCATTTTCCGATTTCTCATTAAATTTCAACTTAAATATCATTTAAGACTAAATTCAGTGCTAAGTCAAACAATTCAATCCGAATCGTCAACATTGAACAATTTTAACTTAAAAATTGCAAATTCATCAAGTGCTAATAAATGAAAGGAAAAAATAATTATGATGAAATGAGCTTAGAAAGTATATAAGTTTTCAAACAATCAACTGTTGCACAAAATATTTCAAATAACCAATTTAATTGAAAATATTCAAAGCTAATTTCAAGCTTCCAATGTCTCTGAACCATCGACCTTTCCTCTTCTCGTCTTTCTCTCTCTCTCTCTCTCTCTCTGCTTCCGCTCCCTTTTCCCCCTCGATAATGCAATTTTTACTTATAGGCCCTACTTTAGACGGCGACTTAAGTTTAAAATCAAAAACTGAACTTCCTCTTCGCCTTCCTCCACCTCCTCATTCACTAAACTATTTCGCATTGAAAAAAAAGGGCAAAAGTTGAGAAAAAAAAAGAGAGAAAATACTTTAAATGAAACAAACGATATATAATAGCACCGAATAATTCTGAAAAAAAGAAGTGGAAAAACTTCAAGATCACTTCAACTTCCATTTTGCAAATGCTAACAAATAAAAGCTGAAAATGTATTGATCGCCTAATGCAGCTGGCCGTCATCGAATAGCTTCTTCGTTTTTCCTCTTTCTTTCTTTCCTTTTTCTTTTCGTTTTTCAAAAGTTTCTGAAACATTGAAATTCGCTAAGAAAAATGACCGATTTCAACTGCAACAAAGGAACATAAGCAAAATTCCGAACAACGTTTTCCAACTTTTCAATTTCATTTCAGAAGAATGTTTAGGTTCAACAATTTCAACATTTGTTGGCAATTTCAAAATATAATTTAATAATAATTAATAATAATAATAGCAATAATGATAATAATATAATTATAATGATGATGATAATGATAATGATAATGATAATGATAATGATAATGATAATGATGATAATAATAATAATAAAGAATAATAATAATAAATAATAATAATAAATAATAAATAATAAATAATAAATAATAATAATAATAATAATAATAATAATAATAATAAATAATAATAATAATAAATAATAATAATAAATAATAATAATAATAGTAATAATTAATAATAACAATAATAATAATGGTAATAATATAACTATAATTTGACTATAAGAATCAAATTAATTCTTTTCATTTCAAAAACATTAAGAAACGAGAATTATTTCAAAAAAGAAAGGCTTTTCAGACGTACAGCATTTATGGAAAATAGAAAAAAGGAAATTAAAATGAAACTGCAAACCTAAGAAGGCTTTTCAGTGAAATGCAAAAGGAATGAAATATGTGTGATTTGTAGCTATAAATGGGAATATTAGAAGAAACTCAATTACTTGCACTCTCATTTATCCATTTCAAATTCTAATTCCTACTATTATGCTAATTTCAGTTAATAACTTTCCTTTTCTTGCGATTGTCAATTACCTGTTGCTCTCAATTGTACTTCTGCGTTAATTATGAAATGCACGTATATGCGCTTGTGTAAGTGAGAAAAGTACTGCGACGACGCAATAAGTGAAATGAAAAAGGGTGCGAAGATAAAGAAGAAAAATGTGATGAAGTCGGTTTAACTCATAAAAGCAAAGGAATGTATTTATATATATATATGTGTGTGTGTGTGTCTGTCTATGTCTGTTCATACGTCTGTCTATGTGTGTGCGTATGGATGATGAGGAAATATATATTATCGATAAGAGCGCAATTTGATATTATTCAGGATAGCAAAAGAAAGACGCGTAATACGCGTGGTAAATACAATTTAAATAAATTATTCTCATAGAAATTGGCGTATAATCCGTTAAAACTGATGACGTAAACCAGTTAGAATAGGCGTAATATCATCATCATCATCAAAGTAATGCATCATTATCACAATTTAATTCAATCGTTTTATACTGCATATTTCTCAACTGAATGAAAAGAATGTGATGAAAGCAGGGAAAATATGAAAAGGAGAGAGGGAGAAGAGAGAGAGAGAGAGAAAAGAAGAAAAGAGTGAGGGCATTAAGTATTTGAAGTGTTTAGCTAAAGTTGCACATATCTTTTTTTTTTCTTTCTTATAAAATCATAGAATACGAAAAGAGAGAGAGAGGGAGAGGGAGAGAGAGATACTCTATGACTTGTAGTATTTAATCAATCCATCTTGTAAGCTTTACAAATAGCTTTCTCAGACGTTTGGCTCATTTTTTTTAATCTAATTCAAATAGAATTGAACTTTTCCCAAGTAATAAAATTGATGAGTTTCTTCAGTGATAAACTGGATGATAAATGATAAGCGTAACTGTTGTAATGAATATCGCTTGTAGTTTGTTATCAACACAATTAACAGTTAATGGTAATCAATAATGGTGGAATCGAATTACGATTACTCTAGCATATTCGTCTCTAGAAAATTCAAATGATAATAATATTGATATGCCATTGATAACATACATCAGCATCGAGAGATATTAGCAATGATATAACACATGTCACAAATAATATCAGCAAATATATATCAGCAAATTATATTTGATTGATCACATATCAGAGATTTGATGATAATTGCATGTGAAATGAACCTCCTGCAAAACCCATCAAATTCTGTTTTTTCTTTCACTTTTTAATTCACAAAAGTAAATAGCTTTTCCTTTGCGACAGTTACGGCAATGGCATGTTAGTTAATTTTATTTTACCTTTAGGAAAATTAAGTGAATTTAATTAAAGCACAAAAATAACTTACTAAACATCCCTTCAAAATACACCTGTCATTTCTTTCTTCCCATCAATAACAAGCATACTTCGCATTTATCAGGTGAATTTATTTGCTATAGTATAGAAAGTTAAAATTGAATTAATATTTACAATCATTTCTTGCATTTAATTTACTTCTACTATTTTATAATAGCTTAATAAATTTCATAACAAATAGAATTAAAAATTTATTAATTAATCATACCATTAACACAGCACTATTTTTAATTTATTCATATACTTAAAAAAACACGCATACACACACAACATATATATATATATATATATATATATATATATATATATATATATATATATATATATATATATGGATATTGGATATTGCTCTAACAGCTAATAGCTATAATAGTCTAATTCAGCTTCATCAAATACTTTAGTGTACACATATTTTCCATCCTCTATTTTATAATGTATCTAAAAATAAAATATTTAATTGAAAAATTAGCTATTAAAATATTCTGTATCACAGGATAGATAAAGGTTGTTATACATAAATGAATACTAATTTCTCTTTAGTACTTAAGGAAAAGTGGAATTTTTGATAAGTTATAGTTATCACATAAAATATTTCATGTTCTCTTGAAATTTAATCGTAATTTGTGAGTGCAATTGTAATTTCAAAAAAATTTTTCGAACTTTAACCATTATATAGCACAGAAAATCAGAACTGACAATAATGATTACTACTACATTATGCATTCAACTAATATAACACTAAGTTGTGATTATATATGATTACAACAAAGGCATTTTTATATTTTGATTTGGATGAGATGGAAATGCAATCAAAATATTTTGTATGCTTTTCTATCAGTGTAAAATTGAATCGGATAAGGATCTTAAAATGAGTAAATAACTAAACAAGAAATTATCAACAAATACGGAGTAATAGTGGATTATCGACAAATGAGGAATGGATAATAAAATGATGGTCAGCGATGAAATTAGGAATTAAAACAATCAATTGATACAGTTTAAAAATTTTCATGAAGGATGAACTATTAAAAATATCGTAAACTTTACTTTTTTTTTATACACGAGTAAATTTTTAATCACAAAGTTATTATGTCAACATGACATAATTTTTAGGAAAAAATTAATGTTAAAAATTTCGTCGCAGAATTTCTGTCGAGGATCTACTCGAACCTGAAAAGACAATCGCTTTTAGAAATGAGAAAGTTTGATTATAAAGAAGTAAGCATGCAAGTTTTTAACGCAAAATGAGTGAATTACAAGTTATTGAGCTTTCCTATAAAGAAAATTGGATTCCAATAAAGTAAACAAAGTTTATGGGGAAAGGAAAGATACTTTTTTTGCTAACAGCTTGAATTAGCGAAATAAATTGTTAGAGTTTCGAAAGACGTCAATTATTTTATGAAACTTTATACAGCTTGCCTATTTTAGATGCTATCGAAAATTTCATTTCAATGCAGAAATCTATCTATCTATATATGTCATGCAGTACATCGTTTCAATTGCTTACAGAATTTGCTGCTACAAGATATCATCGAAAACTCTGTACTTTATACTTAATTTGTTCTAGGAAGTTATTTGTAGCTCACACAAGAAAGCTTTCCACAGAGAGAAATTTTGGCGCTAAAGGAAAGATAATAATATATCTTTTTGAAACCACTAAAAGCCACTCTAAGTGCACGGATGTTGACAGTTTGCTCCACAGCTGTTGCTATCAAATTGCTAGCGCAAGTGGATAATAGCTGATAATTGTTACTGATGAAGTTAAGTGAAGAAAAAGTTCATTTGAAACAAAAATAACTTAATAAATAAGCAAACTGAAAAACTTTGAGGATAAACAATTATCACAATGATTTGAGAAATTAGAAGGTAAGTAAAAGCTAAAGCAGCTTTGATGATGATATAATCGCGAAAAGCGAATGCGTTAAGTAAAGATGCAAAAATAATCAAGAAAAAAGCAATTAAATTAATGGTGAAACAGGGATAAAGCGAGACAAATAAAAAATATAAAAGGAAACTGACTAGTTTAATCGATACATAGAATTCCAATTGAGAAAAACATCTAAATTACAATAATAAATTAGCATACATGAACTTATCAGCTAGGAACTAACGATAATTATATAGTCTTTGTTTAATTAAATAATTACTTTTCGCTCTCGTTTATTCCCTTGTGTTTAAGCCGTCTTTCAAATCGTCGAGTTATCGGTATCAGTTTGTCAAGTTCGAGTGTAAGTAATACCTGAAACACGTGAGGAAAGTTCAAAAAAGTTTAAAACTTTGACTTTAAAAATTAGGAAGAATTTTTGAAAAGGCTAATAAGAAATCATTGCCACCTGTTGTACTAATTCGAAAAGAAGAAGACAACAACTAAACAGATAATTGAAAAGCTAAATATGACAAATATTTTTTCAAATATTACATTGATACACTGAGCAGTCAACTTGAGTAGGTGAGAATATGCTTTGTTGTTATCATTAAATTCTTCCGGCGAAGTATATGCGAGAGCTCCTACACAAGCTGCACTCAAATTACCTTCTCCATTAGTGATAACCCAATCCAACAAACAGCTGATCAAAAAGAATTGCGGAGGATATGTCTGAAATTGTATAACTTTTACCATAATCAACAAAAAAAACATGTCACTGTTCAACATTGCTGATTCCTTATCTGAGCAAAGTCATAAAACTACATACAAACTGAACATAAACTTTGCAACAATTTGCGACAGTCATCCATACCCGAAAAAACAACGAAATGGCAGACTATTAAATGATTTAAAATTTGTTAACCACTAATTTAATGTGTGAACACTAAACTGAGTACTTGTTATATTCTTTTTTTCTCCTTCTGAAAGTTCTTCATTAATTTAACTACACTGAAAACAACAAACATAACTATACAACATAATATCAAGACTAATAGTTATTACATTTTCATTTCTGTAAATTACTTCCCAAAACGGCCTTCCTACCTGTTTCAATTTTCGTTTCCGAGCAGATTTTGAAAGTGTTGATTTTCTAACTGCTTTAGCAACAAAGTTGACCATTCCGCTCGCATCAATATTAGTTAAGAGTACTGCACCATATTGTCCTTCATTTAATACTTTTAGAGCATGCCTCAATGCGCCGATTAGCTTATGCTGGTTAATGCTGCAGCGGAAATAACATTCAGAAGTCCCATTACCGTTTTCATTAATTGTCACCGATCAAGATTACTTCTCTCTGTCGTTCAAATTCGACTAATATAACTAAAGTAATAACTTATTACCGATAGACTATCAGACTACCAACCTAAGTTTCCTCTTCTCTATACTGAAAAAAAGTTGAAAAGATTTTCACCTATTCGATGCAGGATAAAAACTGAAAAAATAATCCAGGAAACTGTATGGATATGGTTGGCATGAGCCATCAAAATATCGTAGCAGGAGGCCGGCCAATGCAGACGGAAAGCAAAAGCATCCGTGATACAGTATTTTACCAATACTTTCGGCAGCCGTAAAAGAAAGTTCGGCATCCTACAAAGAAGAAAACTTATTGTATGCTAATACTACAGATTAATTCTTCTGTTTTACGACCTTAAAATTCTTAAAATCTATTCTTTATGACAAGATCTCTAACAGAACCATAAGTGTGCTAATTTAAAATACGAATATTTCCCTCGATTTGTTTGGGTCCATTTAGTAGCATCATAATATGTGGAGATCCTGGAGATCCTAATATAATTTATAGTTATAGATCATGGTACCTGAATTTAACTCATAAAAGAACAACATTATCTTCACACCCTTGAAATCTTAATTGAACCAGTTCACTTCTATAATAAAAAGAGATTTCAAGAAGAAAAAAAAGTAGGACGCTAGTACTGGAAGGCTTCATACCTAATTGTCAATTTCTAATTATCACAAAACTTCATAGTTCACCTCACTGAATATAAATCCTTCAAAAACTTGGAGAAGCATTTGACCCTTTTTAACACCATCGTCTTCAATTTCCGGATAGTATAACCTAGCAGTTGCTGCATAACTTCTCAAAATTGCACAGGCAGCTATGGACGTAAGAGCCAATGCCTGCATTTTATTAAGCTTGCGAATATTTTAGTTGAGTAATTATAATTAGTTAAATTAACTGGAAATTGAAATTTTTTTATAGGGATTACACCTGGCAATATATGCTCCATCCTCTTTAGGTTATTAATCTACCTCGAACCTTAACACGTGCAGGTGATCCTTCGACTTCTATAGCAGAACGTAACATATGAATTCGTTCACGAGCAATCTGTCCATCAATTGCTACACCAATACCAATTACTTCAGAAAGGGCAGTCCAAATCATTGGATCCAAAGTCGTGCAGTATGTATCTACCTGCAAGATTCCGATTCAGATTAAAAGCGGTTTTAATAAAATAAACAACTATTGCGAAATTCTGATGGAATAAGCTACTACTCCTAACTGCATGTAAGAAAAAAAAAGGAAAAACTGATAAATTAAAATGACATTGATAACAAACCACTTGATCAAATGCAGTTCGCATGAAGGTGGTAACTTTGGCAGTACAAGAATTTCGCATTATAGCACGGAGTAACAGCAAAGCACGTTGTGTGTTGTGACTTTTTGGCTAAAAATGAGAAGTTTTCGTCTTTGTTTGTCGTAGTTCTGCTGCAAAGTTCCAGAAAACATCTCAATGACTGTACCTCATAATTACTGTTCTCTTCCGCAGCTTCTTCACACGACATGGCGTAATCCACACCAAGTTTGGCCAACAAAGATCTAGTAAGTGGCAATTCTTCAGTTTCATTCAGATCGCGTGTTAAAAAACTGTTTATACGATAACAACACCATTCAAGGAATTCCTGAAATTTAGATTAGGAATTGTTTTCCTGAAAGGAAGTTTGAAAAGATCGGGTTGGCAAATAATAAACGATCTCTTCTTGGACTGCATTAAGAATTAATCATTACACATTTTGTTTTATAAGGTAATGTGAAGATATTTTATCGACAAAATCAAATAAATATTATTCACAAGATTTAAGAAACAAGGAGATTTACAAAAGTGAAGGTGACAGATATGAATGATATTTTGAAATTCTTAAGCGTTTTCAAGAATTTAAAAAGTGTCATTTAAAAATTTTTCAACTCTAACCTCCAACTTCCCTTCCTTTGCGTAAAATAAATCGAATAATTCATACACTGCAAACTCGAGCACTTTATCCGAATTTGGCAAATCTCGTGTCGAGATGATTGTTTCCAATGTGTTCTGCCATTTTCCCCTGAATTTGCTGACTAGTTCTTGATAACAAAGCTTCATTAAAATGTATTTGAATAAATATAAAAAAGTAACAGCAATTAGTGAAAAATATAAAGAAAGTTTCAGTTTACATCCCAATTTGATCCGTTTGATCAAACGATCGCGTTAGCAAACATAATTGAAAAATGACACATTCTTCAAGAAGTCCTTGCACAGAATCCGTAGAAGCCGTCCATGTAGCTAAGCTACTGAAACTATCCATTCAATATTAATGAAACATGGACAAATAAAATAAAGAACACAACTTATTCAAAGATCTGAATAGACAGAAAAGATAATATCAAGATCAATTTTTTATTAAATTATGGGCTTCAATGTAACGTGAAATTAAAAGCAAAGTACAGAGAGACAATCCTGGATGAAATTTTAACAGTATTTCTTTCTTTTTGCAAAACTAAGTAATCAATTTTATTTAAAAAGATTATTTTTAACCAATTTCAATTCCTAAGGATTTAAAGGAACTGCATCAGTTTTTCATTCATTTAAAGTTTTTGCAGAAAAAATTGCAGATATTTTACTTGTAAATGAAGTCAATAAAGTCAACCATGTCTGGAAGCAAAACATGCAAAGATTCACAGCGATCTGCTTCGTCAACAGCATTCAACTTACAATATTCACACAGAGTTCGCCAAATATATATGCGACCGGATATCACATAAACGTTGCTGTTGGAGCTGAAAATCTTTCCTTATTTTGGTTTGTTTTTATAGTCTTCTTCATAATGTCTCGGCTACCGTGCACTTCACTTTTCCGTAAGTACTTTGTCTCTTGATGGTCCCTCTTGTCCTTGTACTAAAGTACTTTAAACCCAAATTACAATGCACTACAATGTAAAAGAGATCTACGACCCCAAATTATTTCATTCTACATTCCCAGTTAAGCTACTAACAGATAAGACCAACCTAATATTGATTCATCCTTTTTGTTAACATGATGCAGAATTCTGCGCTTCCAATGTCAACAAAATATTAAAACCAATTAAGACGAAACCACGTTCACGAAACAGTCGATCGAGTAATAATGATAAAATTTGACTGGACAGTTCCGAAAATACCAATAATATCATCACTGTATTATTATAAAAGCAAAAAAAAACCTGCGACGCAGTTCGGTATAATTTCGTCGATCAAGTATGGCATAGTTAACGAAATCGGCGTACGCTGTTATGTCTGTCTTGTCTGATTTAACCCGCGTGGCGCTACACAATTCACGCAGATTAAGTAACATTTCACTGGTTCGCGCATTTCCTATCTGCCGTTGATAATTTTTGAGAAATATCATTAAAGCCTGTAATAAATCTTAAAGGGAAATAAATAACTAACGGATCGCAACCAAAAAACACGGGGGAGGAGAAAAAAGATTTTAGGAGAAGAAAAAAGATAAACCATCCTGTTTTTGAAAGATAATTCTTTTTGTGATTTGCGTAAGCTTAGAAGTTCGATCAGGGAAACGGTCTAGTTGAAAGTTTGCATTTAGAAAGAGTTAAAACTTGTGCTAAAATTTATACAATAATCGGTAAACAAACAAAATCCATATCAGTAGCGCAAAAATTTGCAAGAACGATGTTCTGAAATGATTGCCTGTTGGCATGTCAGTGAATCAGAGAGAAAATCAAGATGCTGTAGAAGATTAAGTAATGGTACTGCATCATTTCCAGCCCAGTTCATAACCATTCTTTCAGCAATTTTCCGTAACACTGCTGAAAACTTGTTTCTCAAGTCTACAAAAACAGAAAATAGAGAAGAATATCCTGAAATTATCAAGTTTGAAAGTGCAAAACAAGCAACATTACTTGGAAGATTCGCCAATTTTATAAAGAATCTAAAGTGTTAAGCTACAAAATCGTTATCAATGAGTAAAATACTACCATCTTCGCTAGCAAATGCAGCTTTGAGTAGTTGCATTCGTTGTTGAACGGTTAATGAGCGCACATGCAAATTACACGTAATTCGGCTAAAACCAATGCGACGAACACTGCTATCACTTTCCATTAGAACCATTGAAATAAACGTTGAAATATCGTTTTCAGAAAACAGTGGTATGCATTGAATTGCTTCTATCCGTACATCACGTGAAACATCCTCTAAAGCGTCAAAGATGTCTGAAAGTAAATCCAGGAAAAAAGGAACTTGTAATCATTTAGGAAAAATGAAACAAATACTGATTCCGTGGAGGATACTGCTACGAGAAAGCATGTTTCTATCACCGAACAGTTAGTTCAAAATCTTGGAACTCAAAATCATGAAGTAACGAAGGCACCTTGCTGTAACTTTTATTTGCAATGCAATAGCGACTCTTTTAGAAGTATCTTTCGTACTATTCAATTCCTTATCGGTCCTTGTTTCAAATATCAAATACATCCTTATAAACATTATATTCTAATTTTTAGATTCTCTTTCAAATTTCTGAAATTATATCACCTGCTCATCAAGTAAGAGAAACTTCACTTACACTTAGTGCAATCAAATCCATTCTCATTGTCATTTTTATTACTGATTCTATACAAAATGGACAATGATCGAATCACCTCAGCCCGTACAAGTGGATTCTAAAGTTCTTAGAAAGATTTAAACTCTTGTGCATTCCAAAATGTTTTGAATCAATCAGTTTATAAAGTTTAGATAACGACTGAATAATTCAATTCTTTGATTGCTCGTAACATCTATCAGCCCTCAGGCAATGCATTGTGTGCTATAATAGTTACTAGCTCTTCGTACCTTAAAAAAAGGTTTGCTTTACCTTATCATATACCCTTCCTTGCAAAATTTTGACCAGATTATTCATCACTTCAGTAGGCAAAGTTCCTTCTTCTTTACAGGTAGTGGGTTCATAGTCCGCTTCTATCTCTTCAACGCCTTCAAAAATTGATGTTATCAGTCGACAACATCGATATCGTGAGGTATCACAAACTGAGAATTGAATCTGAAACAGTACGAAATAATTAGCATGATAACTGATTCTTTAACTCTATATTTTCAACAGAAAGACATCCTGTTGCTGTTAACTAAACCTTTCACGTTTCAAAGTGATTGCACATGAACTATCTAAAATTCATCAACTAAGCAAATAAATATATTGAAAGCAATCTAATATACGTAACTCTCCTTAAACTACATTATAATTACATAATATTGCTTTTTGATCTGTTCCGTTACAAGAAATATTATCCTTACATTTTCGATATGCTTCAACAGAAGAGTTAAAAGTGGTGGAGTAACTGCATCCTCTAAAAGCATCCTCAGACCGCATTTCACAAAAAATGAAAGGCATCGATCAGCACTGTTGTCGTTCTGCGATTGACCAGTGAAGTACCAAAACAATAATTCTATTTCGCCCAATACAACGCTTGTTTCTACTTTTTCCTAAAAAATTCTCTCAAAAATTTCTAAAAAATGATAAGGAATTCAGCATGAAAATAAATTGGAAACTATTTTCTCACTGTTTACTTTACAGTTAATTAGAACACAAAGAAAGCCAACTATTAATTAAACTGTTAGATTTACTTAAAAAAATTATTTAATAGAAAATTAAAATAAATATTTACTTTGCGAATTTCTTCACAAAACTTTTCGATACAGTCGTTTATTTCTCTCTCATCGTCAGTGCCGCGGATCATAGTCAATAGCTCCCGAATGAGTGGTACTTTCGCAAGTATTTTCTCACACGGTAACTTCTTCATCACTGGCGTTTGCAACATACTCATTTCAACTAAATAAATTACATTAAATTCATTAAAATCAAATTTGAAAATAATTTGAAAAAATTCCGACTAAATAACTCCATCACACACCATCGTCTCATAACGTGCTGAAAGAGAGACGTAAATGAACAATTCGCTCAAGTCCTTACTTGTGTACGCGCAAAACAGTATGGAACGTGCATAATCCAATTAGCTGACGGTGATGACTCATAGCCTTTTAAATGTTTATTGCGAGGGAAAAAAGAGGATATTGTTTCATTGTTGAAGCGCATGACAGTTTTAACGTGGACTCTTTTTGTCATTTGACATTTTTAGCCTCACTTATCCTCTCTAACCGCTAATCACGCACGCTAATCACGCCTTTACAGCATCGTCTACCTATAAGCAATACTATTAGTTGAGATTTGTTAGGAAAGAAGTTAACTTTAACTTGATAGATATTTAAAGGAAAGTAGATAGTCTTAAGGTTAAGTAATCATTATCTTTATTTATAACATTTTACGTCACTTTGTGAGATTCCAATGAACGATTGAAATTCTTCGCCGCAATGTCTATTTCAGATACTTTACGCTACATCGAGGAATAATCATATCTGTTTTAGTAGTATTTATTTGCATAAATATGCTATCAGAACTTAATATCTATCACAATTTTAATTTTAATGTTCATTTCAGTGTTAACTAATTAATCTGATGCTAACGATATTGCTAACGATAAAACGGTTTCGGTGATAGGTTGTACTGATAGGTTCTACTGATACAGTGGTAGGTTGTACTGATATGACTTAATTGGTTAAGAGTGATTGCTGATTAATTACTTCCTGGTAAGGATGTTCATAATTGCTTGTGTTCTTTTTAGCTTGTAACAAATACTTTTTGATTAGAGTAATTTTTCTATTAGTAAAGATAAAGAGATTTTTTTAAACAAAAAGAATTAATTAATCGTTATTTGTGGATTTTTAAATTTTGAATACGTCAAGAAATATTTACTTCTCAATGCATAAATTCTGTTAAGTTCCAAATTTTTTTCTTCAAATATAATTTATCATAAATCATGCTGATCATTTTCTGGCAAAAAAAAGATATATCTTATTCTCAGTGCTTTTACAAATTATACTATAAAATTAAAAATAGTATTAAATTTATTTCTATAATTATTTTTAACAAAGTACATCTTGAAATTGTGGACGGAATAGGGCTCTCCTGTGAAATTAATGATATAATTTTTATTTAAGTTTAAGCAGAGGCCTCTTAAAGTTTCCCTGAAACTTTTCTGCTGTTATTTTTCCATTACTATAAGCTAATCCACAAAATTCACTTATCCGAAAAAATAACATAATAGCTGGTACAGTAACAATCTGTAACTTTTATTTTATATTTAAAATTTGGTAAAATTTTAACTGCAGAAGGATGCTCATAGCGATGTAATAATTTTCTTTTATTAATTCTGATTATTGTATTAATTATTGGTGAATTGATGCTAATTAAATTTCAGTAATATGTAATCTAAAGAGGATGATACCAAAGATGATCGAGTGCTTGTGTTCGTACTTCAAATAACTTTTTTGTTTTTTAGCAACAACTTGTTTCACTGCAATTATAGTTTTTTTGAAATTAAAGGAGCAAAATACTTTCAAACGGTAATTGATCAGTGAATTAATTATAAATAATCATTACTTGCTGTTTGAACTTTCCTCGAAGGAAGTAAAAAATGAGTTCTTTTAGAAATTAGTTTAGGAACTAAAACAATAACTGTAAAAAGATAATTCAACGCTGTGTGTGTTTTTTTAAGATTTTAATTTATTCGAAATACCTTTAAGAAATAGATCTTCTAAAAGTGCATTTTTTTTCACTTTAATCATTTCTGAAGTATTTCTTTTTTATAGGAGTAATGGTAATGCTTATTTTTATACGTTTATGTAAAACAAGTAAATCAGAATAGCAAGCTGTTTAAAACGATGTATAGAGAAGAAGAGTTAGCGTACAGTGGCAAAACTCACAGATTGATTATACGTAAGTTTGATTAAGTGAAAAGAGGCCTTATGCAATTTTAGTATCGTAAATTTTATGAATCGTTAAGCCGACATCTTTAAAATGATAAATGACAAAACTCTTTTTCCTACACCGTCGTCGTAATTATCATTATCCATTATCATCATTAGCGTTCTCTATTACCATCATCATCATCATCATCATTATCTATTATTTCATCACCATCATGTATTATTACCGCTACCTATATTGTAATAATTGTCGTCTCTCATAACTCACACATTATCTATCATTATCATCATCATTGTCGTGATTATTGTCGTACTTTACTGTTTATTACAAAAGCGTTCGTTTCATTAATACTGCCAGATATCATCCCATTTTAGGAACAAAGTTATAGTTTCATCAACAAACAAAAGATAAGATCTGCAAGCTAACTTATAAAGAATTTTTCATTTCAGTGTGATTAGAAATCAGTGCAAAAATAGAATCATAAAATGTGTATGGCAATGGAAATATTAATTTACTGATAAAATATTTTCATTCAGCTACTACAATCGGATTTCACGCTTAACAGAAGATATTTCACGAATATTTCAGAAGATATGAAGATATTTCACAATCGGATTTCACGCTTATATCTGTGAATGCTTTTGCTTACAATAAATTACACTAACAATAAGCATTCACTTTATATTATTTATATATCGCTAACTTTAATTCAAATTTCGTTCAAAATGTTCACATTTTTGCATTTTTGATAAAAATAAGGCAGAATTGGCAAAAAATATTGAAGAAGCTTTTTAATAATATTTTTAGGATTTCCCAATAACATTTCCTCCCACATTTTCAATCTTAATGAGAGACAGATGTGATATTTTTTTTAGGAAGTTAAATTAGTACAAGGAAGCTAAAATGAGGACCGGAATTGAAAGAATCTGGAAATGTCGGATTGTTTTTGAAATTGCTTGTGAAAAAGCAAGCAAATTGATTGCCGTAAATGAAGGCTATGAAATTTCATTAAGATTCTTTGATATAAGCATTTAGCATTTTAGTTTTTAATTTCTTTGCTATTCCTCTTCAATACGTGTAATTAATGACTCTTACATTTTTGACAATTAACAAAAACAATTGAAGCAGTAATGGCTTCAATTAAGAAGGCAGTTCTTAATTCAATTCTATTCTAACAAATTAATAAGTCAAAATTAAATTTTTTTTTCTTCTTGCTAAGTAACTATTCCGCAAAAATGAGTTCGTAAGTGAAGAGAAAGATCAGTGCTTAACTTTAGAAAAAAGCAATATGCTCATAACATAGGTATAACATTAATGTGTAATGTAAGTGTTTGATAAGTTAGAAACATAAGATGTACTGAGTGATTTTGCGGAAGAGAGAGAGAGAGAGGAGAGGAAAGACGAGAAATGACAGATAAGGGATGAGCGAAAAATTTGATAAAATTAAGTACTACAAAAGGTTATTGTCCTCATTTCCTCAAATTATCAAAATTTCGAACATTAATGTTAACCTATTCCAATATCATACCTACACTTCCACCCATTCTCGCTAAATTCATTATCAAAAATTCAATAAAACTGTTTCAAATTAGTCATCAAAGATTATCATATCTACCGTCTGTTTATCAGTTAAGAATGATCAATAAAGTCACTGTGATTAGTGTGATATTATTAAGTTTAATATAATTTAAGCATTAACTGTAAATATTGCAAATGTAGTTATTAAGTCTAGCAAATTCTGGGATATTGCTAGATGCTGATAAATGATTTTAAAATTTGTCATTTACATTCCATATTCACAACTCCATCCCAACCTTTATTTACTGTTTGTTATTATATTATTATATTATTTTTATTACTACTATTATTATTACTGTTATTATCACTATTTATTTTTATCATTATTAATTATTATCGCTGTTATTATTAATTACCATTACCGTTATATTATTGATATTAACTATTATTATTGTTATTATCATTACTATCATCACTATTATTATTTTATTGCTATTGTTATCATTACTGTTATTATCAATTACTACTATTGTTATCACTGTTATCGTTATCATCACTAGTGCTATCATTTTCTTGTAATATTTTCACATATAATAAAATTCATATTACAAGTATTATTTAATTTATTACTTATTATCATTTGGCAATAAACAAAATAATTCACTGTTTTTCACTGTTATTATTACTATGTTATTATTACTATTTATTATTATTTATTATTATTTATCATTATTAATTATTATTGCTGTTATTATTAATTACCATTACCATTATATCAGAAGCTTAGCTTACTAGATCATTTTATTCAAGTATAATCATATATTTTGTTTCATTTTTAAATACAAAATCAATCACATCAGGCTGATTAGGAAAAAAGAAAAGAAGAAGAGAGGAGATTATTTCAGGTGTTTTTTTTCTTAACATTGTAAATTTCATGATAAATCAATAGGCAAATGATCATTTCGGATCTCTCGAGGAAGTTTGTATAACACAGTTGTTCATCGTTTCAATGTTTAGTCTCTCTCTCTCTCTCTCTTCTCTTCAACAAATCGCCGTTTGCTATCATTTTATTTCTCAATCATTCCAAATCAATTTAATAATATTAAGTAAAATATTTTTGCAAAAATTTTATTTTCCTCCTTTTTTTTCTCTTTTATAATTCTTTTAATTTGTGTAATATTAAAATTTACAATGAAATTCAAATACTTTTGCTAATTTATGTTTATAGTTGTAAAGTATTTAAGTAACACTTTGCTATTCAAATGTTTAATTAATTAACAATCGTTATTGCTATGAATAACACATTTCATGCAGTAAGCCGTTGGAAATAAGTTAAAAATTACTAGTAATAATTGAATTATTTTAATTTTAATAATAATTAAATACTTTATAATAGTATTAGTTAGCAATGAATTTTAATTCAATAATCTCAACAGTAATTGTCAACAGTAATAGAAGTAAATTTGATGATGGAAGCATAGAATGCGTAAGGCTTTAAAATACTTTATTGATTACTTCCAGCAAATTTTGTCTGGAATTCCGACCGATTTTTTTTTATTCTTTTATTCTTTGTTTCACATATAATTTCTGTAATATTTTATTTTATTTTTTTATAAATTAAAAAAATTTTATCAAATGCCACTCACCTCTTTTAAGAGAGTGGAGATGAGAAAAGAGCATTCTGTTGATTTTTCATCGTTCTACATCAGTGAGAGAGAAGATGATCGGATAACATTTTGAAAGTCTCGCCGTTATGTTAGAATTTGCTTTCGCTATTAATTTCACTAAAATTTTTTTATAGCAAAAATTTTGCCTGTAATTTTTGTTACTTTTAAAAATTATTTACTTTTACCATATGATTGTTACGGTAGCATTTTAATTTTTCATTTAATTTAATTTGAATTTTTGCTTTTCTCCTATCGGTATGCTTTAATTAATTTTTGATAGATTGATTAGAAGATAAATGTCTAGGAGAATGATCGAATTTGGCAAGGTCAAATGAGACGTTTTTGAAAATGGAAGCAAATGAAGTAATGAAATTGTGTTTCGTTTTACTCTTGAAATTTTTTTTCTTTTTTTTGTCATCTATTTTAAAGCAATCGTATTTTTGTTGATAATATTTTTCCTTTTTTTTTTAATTAAAGAAATGTCTCAAAGGTATATTAATATATTAAATAAGATAATATATTAGTTTTTTTTTGTGCTTGAAATTTTAAATGTGATTGTTTTGAATGGTTAAATTAACATAGCAATGAAAATGTTTTGAAAATGCTATAAAAATCATCATAAATTAGTTAAACATTGGAAAAATAATTATCGTAGAGGAATGGCTGAATTGTTGTTTGTTACAAAATTTTGAAACTTATAAATTACCGCTAAGTCAAAGTCTTTAAATATATCATTTCAGGAGAAAAAAAAACACTCCTATTGTTAATTTCAAATTTTATATTTAACTTTTTTTTTTAATTTTGTACCATTGATCAATACTACTTGTTGCTCCTTTCAATAATTTGAAAAAAGTTTTCAATTTCAGGATTAACAAAAAAAAAACTTTTTTTTGCTCATATTTTTATTTGATAGAAATATTTTGGTGAGAGAGAGAAAGAGAGAGAGGGAGAGAGAAAGAGGAAGGAAAAAGCATTGATTAATATTTGGTTTCTTTGAATTTTGCACTAAGGGTAATTTGTCAGTGCTCTTTTTTGCAGAAGAAAAAGTTTTAAATTTAACTCTTTCCAGCAAACAACTTCTTTGATTTAAATTTTATGATAAGGAAGAAAATGTATTTTTTTTTTGATGTATTGACATGGTTTGATTTTTCAGGTGGTAATTTACATTCCTATTAAATCAAATTTCATTTGAAAATACACTAAGATATGAATTACTTTTTTTGTTTAAAATAAGCCAGAACATTTCAGATCATCAT
Organism: Litomosoides brasiliensis; assembly: GCA_013365375.1. Lineage (NCBI taxonomy): Eukaryota > Metazoa > Nematoda > Chromadorea > Rhabditida > Onchocercidae > Litomosoides > Litomosoides brasiliensis. The sequence continues at coordinate 36,507 of JABVXW010000389.1, forward strand.
ATCAAGGATATCATCTGTAGAGTAATGTTTCAGTTGCGTCTTACTAACTGATAATTTTATTTTATTTAAATTTAAATTGATTTGTAATATTTATTGATAAGTTTTTTTTATTCTATAAGATCGAGCTATTTTTTTAACCTCTTTATGACTTCATTTAATTGCAATTAGGTGAGATTATTTTAGTGGATTTTTAGAAAAAGGTGTTGTTAGCTGTCGTGAAATAATAAGTGATAACTTGATAACCACTGATAATTCCTGTTTTACTTTGCAACTTGCATTGAGCACATTCTAATATAGGTTGTAAAACAAATTAAATGAGTAAAGTTTAACATTTATTTATTACAATTCTGCAGAACAATTGAAATTATGGAAGTTAATTTTTATTTCATACCATTTATCACTTTATCTTTCACTAGATAAATGATAAGAGATTTAAAGATAGTGCTATGATATATGGTAGAAAATCATTTTTTTTTTCTAACTGTTTACGACGATTGTTTTTTACTTGAATCAATATCTAATTCAATTCATCAACGGTAGATTTAGGTCAGTATCTGATTCACAAGTTGTACCTACACGTCGTTTTTTCTCTAAAGTCTATCATTTATTTGTTGTAGTAATGGCAGCGGAGCAGAAAAATGATATGAGTGTTGAAGATAATGCTATGATATGCGGTAAAAAATCATTTGACAATTCCGAATTGCAACAATTCACAACCGAAAGTAATATCGTACAAGTTAATGAAGCAGTAAATTTTCAAGGTTTAATGTTTAAAAGTTTAAATTGCTAAAAATAAATCTAATATTTATATGAAATTTCAATTTACTGATCTTGTTTAATCATACTGATTATCAATTTTAGGAAATTGGAATACATTCCAACAAGCAAATAACTTTCACTCTCAACAACCATACATTGTGTCGACTTGTACGACAGCTAATGAAAGTGAAATTCAACGACAAATTCCATTTCAATTCACAGCTGAAAATTATGCAAATCAAGTTTTGGGACAAAAATTAACGCAATCATTTATTGGAAGTAATAATACTGAAGCTAAAATTATCACCGATCAAGCTATGCTCTCTCAGACAACTGATAAACAAACGATGAATGATGAAATTATGAACATTTCAGCGCCGATCAAAAATTCTTCACCAAAGTTGCAGGCTAAAAAACGTGCAGATTGCAAAATTTTATATGATGACGAAAGATCGGAAAGAGATAAGACAGAAATAAACAACGATATGGTGGATGAGAATTCGAAAAATTTAGATTTCGAACATCAACAATTTGAGAAATGTCAAGTGTTGTCTAAAATTTCCAACACAGGAAATAATGAACAAGGAAATTCAGGTGGAGAATTAGTTACGGCAACTAACCAAAATACCATCCGTGAAAATGAACAAAATTTTACGACAAAAACAATTTTCATTGGACTTCAATTTGCTGATGGAAAATTATTTGACATTATTGGTGGTTTAAGTGGTGTTGCTAGCGATCCTGAACATCATCAACTTCATCTCTCCACTGCAGTAAATCAGAAACCGGAAGATGGAGAAATTTCAGGTAAGATATTTGAAAGTGAGGAGAAATTTGAACTCACTCCATCTAATACAAACTTTTCCGAAGCGATTCATTCAGAAGAACTTCTTGCAACAAAAAATCATACAGAATTACATTGTTCGTCGCCAGAAGTTATAGATGAAATGGAGAAAATTAAGAAAGATGTAGCTTATTTGATGGATATAAATTTAGTGCAAAATGTTTCAAAATCCAAAAGTGCAAACAAATTTCAAGATGAGGAAAGAAAATCGGTTGAAAATGAAGAAGTTGAGGAGCAAAAATGCTCTAAAGTAGGAGAGGAAAATGCGGTAAATGCTGAAATTGAAGATGATAATGCAAAATGTCTGAGTAAATCGCTTCAAATGATTTCAAGTGAGACAAAGAAGGAAATCTTTGATGCTAATACTTTGATCGATGACGACAGCAAAGGTAATGTTGTAGCGGTGGAAGATAAAAGATCTGATATTTCATCAAATATTACCGATTGCAACTGTGAAATAGTAGCTAATGAAGGATGCGATGTAGGAGGTGCTGCGGTAAACAATACAACAATTGTAGCAAAATCTTCCAAATCTCTCCAATCTGTAAATGGAAAAATGGAGAAAAGTTCTTCAAAGATCAAAAGAGTTAAGGAAGAAAACGAATCGGTAAATACTACTGGTGAAAATGCTAGAGATGCTACGCTACCTAAATTAAGCGTAAAAACAAGCAAACAAAAAACATTACCTACAAAGGTAACACTAACATCAAACAAAAATACAATAATACCAACAACGAAAAATGCTAACAAAAGCAATGGTACAATGATTGATAAGAAATTAGCAACAAAATCAGCTACTGCAATTTCTACAACGAAAACGATTCTGATAGACAAAAATATCAACGAAGTTGGATTAAAACAAACGAAAAAAATTACAAATATTACAAGCAACAAAGGTAAGCTAACATCGACAAGAACATCAACAGTACTGAAATCAAAATTACTACCAAATACGACGGAATCACAATTGAATAACAGTACTGAAGTAAATTTAAAAAGTAAATCGAAGAATATTATCAAAGAAAATCAAAAGACGGAAAATGATGAGAATGTATTGATAGGAAGAGAGAAGAAAATTGGCGTTATCGATGTTGAACCGTTAGTTTGGACGGAAATTTTGGTGCCGACGTATGAACAAATTTGGGAAAGTTATGAGATCAAAGAAATTAACTTTGAATTTGAAAAAATGAAAAATGGTGAAGAAACGGAAGCTAAAAATGCAGAATTAGCATGGGAAATAAAGAAGAATTCAGAATTTACAAAAGTTAAAGCTACAAATTCTACCACCGCTTTATCTGAGAAAGATAAAATTGACGAGTCGGAATGTTTTAATTCATTAAAGAATGAAGTCATTTCAAATTTTTCCAATTCTTTACAAATAAAAGAAGAGAATGAAGAAGTGGACGTAGAAGAGGAAATAGTAGTGGAAAATGGCAGTGAAAGGCGTGAAATTGAAATTTCTGGTTCAATATCAATCAAATCTTCCGAAACAGCAGAAATATCACTAAAAGTGAAGTCAGAAATTCCCTCAGAACAAAAAACTACCGTTGTAGGACAGGATAGTGGTATACCTGATATATCTGGATATCTTGGTAATGATGCAGTGGTAGCATACGAGCCGCATCTAGCGGAAACACAAAATAAAACAGAAGCGGTCACTAATAAAGAAACCGATAAAATGATTGTTACGGATGACTCAAACAAAACGGAAGGAATAAATGACGATGAAAAGGAAATAATATCTAAAGGAGAAATGGCAGCATTAAAGTGTGAACAACAAATGCAACCGGAATTGGAAAAAACGGATGATGGTCGGAGAAATGATGACGAATCTCTCAGTAAGCATCATCAGCAGCGAGGTCAGTTTGGCAGGATGTATTCAGATGTACCGAAAGGATGTACCGAACACAACGCTACCGGAAAGGATATTTCACGTAAGCATCAACAAGGTAATAGACAACAAAATTGTTCACAAGAAGTACGCGGTGAAATTTCTGATAATGTTGAGTTACAAGGTAATAATTATCAGCAACAAACAACTGGAAATCATCATTCACTGAAACAGCAGCAGCAGCACCAACCGGATAATGTTAATGACAGGCATAATCGAAATTATTCCGGTCAACAAGGGCACAGAAAACGAAACAAGCGAAACAAGAAGCCACGTAACTGATAACAACGTCTCATACGGTGAATTTTTCTAGTATAGCAAAAAATAACAACAATAACAACAACAACATTTAATTAATACCTATTAACAGGTAATTGTTTTAATTCACTTCTTCAAAAATTTCATTGATTAATTTTTAATGATTTTTAAGGAACTTAAGAAAAAAAAAAGCAAAGCCTATTTCGCCTAACAATAATTATTTCAAAAATAACCGCTTGGTTTATCAGATGAATTTTGAGGAACAAATTTGATAGCAATAAGTTTGACTTTCATTTCCTTCTTCTTTAGGAAATATCGTTTTATTGCTATTTATTGATTGCTATTTGGTATATTTTAAAATGTAAACAGAAGCATACGGTTAACTCTGATCATTGCTAATACTTTGAATTTATTTGTATAACCGAAATGAATTTCGTTTACATAGTGGAAGTGCTAAATGGAATGAATGCTTATGTGTGCAGTAGTATTTTCAGGATAATTAGCTATAATTCACTGCAAATTCGTTTTTTGTTTTTCGAATTGAAATAATTGATGAAATTGAAATGATTGATTGAAATGATTGAAATGATTTCGAATTGAAATGATTAATTGAAATGATTGAAATGATTGATGTAAATGAGAAATAGGTGAATTTATACTTCTTTACAGTGCATATATCCATTCGTATTGCAGTATAACAGGTCAAGAAAGTACAATGTACCTATTTCACAGTGTACAAATTGTAAGTGATGCATTAAGTATATTTTGTGTAAAATTTGAATAATATGAAAAATTATTTATTTTGTATTAATTGAAAATTATAAAAAAAAATTTGCATAATTATCCATTCTATCAGCAAATAAATTTTTTTTTGTTCCAATTTGAGAAAAAATTAATGAGTGCTAATGAGGAACACAAATTTTCAAAATTATTGAAATGTCATTTAATATTAGAACAATTTTCGAAATTTCACTTCACGTAAGAGCAAATTTTAATACTTTTATTAAATTTTGCTGGAAAATTTGCTCATTTATAGTTCGTAAAATGAAATTCATAACAGTTAAAGTATATTCTCAATTATTATGCATGATTTTTGCTGTTGAAAAAAACTTTAAAGTAATTTAATATTGCAGTACTTTTTTTTAATTTTATGTTATGTGAAATTTTTTACGTTTATGGGAAAGGTAAAAAGCTCACAAATTTTTCAACAATCAAATGTCATCGATAATTAAGATTTTTTTTCAAGTACGACAGTTGAATAATTTAATTTCACAAAAGTTTTAAAATATTTAATTTCTTTGTAAGCAGTAAACAATATTTGAATACTATTAACAATTATGTAAATTTTAGTTTTGTTAAATTTTGTCAATTTTTTTTTCATAGGATTAGAGAGGGAGAATCTATCAATGCATGTTTTTCAATTTATTATCAAATTACGATAACTTAACTGATAGTGATTATTGTTGGATGTCCGGTCTCTTTTATCATTTAAGTTTAACTGAACTCTTATTTCTTCGCCAACTTACTGGTACCAACTTACGCCAACTTACCAACTTACTTCGCCAACTTAAAAAAATTTCAATACCTGTTATTGGAAGTTATTTTTTTTTTAATTATATTGAAAAAAATTAAGCTCTAAAAATAATTTAATTCAATTGACTGATTAAAATTGAAATGATTTTAAAAAAATTTTTAATTTATTGAATTTTAAAGTAAAATTTTTTTCTTTGCTAACAGACAGACAGACGAACAGACACACACACACACACAGTAAAGATGCTGACAAAAGAGATGGATGAAAAGATATTGTAGCGGTTGTGACAGCAAGAAAAAAAATGTTTGTCATCGTCATCTTTGATCAATGAAAAAATTTCACTGATAAAAGGAATAAGTTCATGTAGCTATCACTGTCACCATTATCATCATCCTCATAATCTATGTGACATCAATGAAAGATGATGAAATGGATCAAAGGATGAAACCGCTTGTTAAGATAAGATGCATAAATATATCACACAGCACGAAATGATGGACATACACTTATCAGAAATATTACCGATTTAGTTGATTAATGAATGTATCAATAAGTATCAATAATAAATTAATGCAAAATGATATATCTTATTGCTAACACTGAAATTAACTGAAAAAAAAATATCAAAACAAAAAAAATTTTAATTTGAAAAATGTTAAATTCAATTCTGTCAATCCCTTAAAATTGTACTAGTAGCTCATTCTGGACGCTCCTTCAGCAGACGCATACATTCTTTCATCTTTAATCCTAACATCATAGGATTAAAGAGTTGATATAAACATTAAATTGTCAGAATCTTTGCTTAGCATAAATATTTCAATTCATTAAACAATCATTTCAAAAAGTTCAGTATAAAAGTTTACGGGTTATTTCGATCGATCGATATTTGTTGCATTTATCGATGTAAGCTAAAGCTTACAGTGAAAATAAAATGTCTGCGTAAAAAAGTACTTCCAAAGAAATACTGCCAATAATGAAAATTATTCGTCCACAAATAATAACCAAAAGTGAAAAAGAAAAAAAGAAAGAAAGAGAGAATAAACGAATTAGGTAAATTTTTTATTTTGCAAAAAAAACGTAAAGGTAAGTAAATTATAGAGAGCTGAAAAAAAAGATAATATTTCGGTAATTATTAAAAAATTCTTTTTAAAATTTGTTAAATTCTAAAAAAAAAACTTGCAGTTGCAAGTAAATAATTGCTTAACTAATTGGTAGAGAAATAATTTAAAGTGTTAATTAAAAATTCAATGATTTATGTCCTTCCAACGTTTAGCAGTTTACTTGATATTTTAGTGTCGCATTAAATGACGCAATATATTTTCTCAGCACCGATCTTAGTAGCTAAAATTGTTTTTGATGTTCGCATTCGTTAGCCTGTAATCCTCACTGATAACCTGTTGGAAATTTTTCCAAGGTAAAATTATCATATGGCACTCACAATTTTTCGGTTGATAAAAATATCAAAAAGTACTTTGCGGTAGTAATGCAACTGATAAGCCTAATTGATAAGCATTATAGTGCTATAAGAAATTTCCATTTATTATTTGTTTAAATAATTTTTATATGAATTTATATGTTATCAGATAATCTAATTGATAATTCTGTTTTTTCTTATCATTTCATAATTTATGAAATCTTTTCACAAACGATTAATTATCTGATTAATGTAAAGAGATGTAAGTGGCCTTCCAGCATACACGAAAAAAGTACCGATTAGATGAGAGACGAGAGAGAAAAAAGAAAAACTTTTTAAAGTTAATTTTACAAAATTCACATTATTTGATATAATTTTGAGAATTTCTCATGGAATAGATAAAACAAAATTAATTTTAAAAAATTTCAATAAAACATTAGATTCTTCCTAATTTGCGAAAATTTTTCCTCTTCCTACTACTTTTTCATTTTAGGTCAATCATTTATTTTTATTAGCTTTTTTTTTGTATTAGATAACTTATTTTATTTTTCAAACTTTTCTACACAAACAAAAATTGCAGTCTTTTTTTTTTGTTTACCGATACAATGCTTATCATTATCAGCAGTAATTATCAGTAAATTTTCAATAAATTGTTATCGTAAGCATAATGTTCGTCAATTTCCATTTTTATTTTTTTCTTTCATTTTTTATATTTTTGTTTTTTTACAAAAATTTTTATAAATAAATATTTGAGGAAGAAAAAACTTCATTTACATATTTATCACAAATGCTATTTAGCTTTACCCATATATGAATAAATTAATTGTTAAATTTAATTTTAAACAATTTGTTCCTTTTTTTTTATTTTTGATTTCTTTTCCTCCTCTTTTTCCACACATTATTTTCACTTTTGATACGGTAATTGTAATTATCATAATAAATAATATGACCTTGTCAAACTCCTTCCCTCTCTCTCTCTCTCTCTCTCTCTCCCTCTTCTCTCTTCTCCACTCTCATAATGATCCCATTTGTGAAATGATTTCATGTGTGTTGTACAGTTACAACAACGTAGAACTGCTGGCAATAAACACACTATCAATGATTAATGTTCATCGAATTTATATTCTAAATGTAATTAAATGACCAGAGAGATGACCACTTAAGATATTGAAATGATAATTCACTTCTCTTTGTCCACCCTTTTTTAAGCCAAAATATAATTAATTGCTTTTCCTTTTTTTCCTTCTATTATTATCGTAGATAATCGTTCATCGAAGGTAAAATTTAATTCCATTCCTCTCTTATAATGTTCGATTAAATAAACATTATTACGAAAAAGCTGTAGGTATTAATTGGTTGTTAAGATGCCGCCGATTAAGATGAAACGTCCTCGGCTGATATGACACGTACGCCATTTTGACATTTGACATCATTTTCTTGCTTTTTCTATTAAGCTCTTCCTGTAACAGATTGATTGCGGTGACCTGTACCGCTCTCTCATTAACTATACAATTCACATTTGTAAGAAAATATTCATATTAACCTCTTCAATTACCTTTTCTTTTTTTTTTTAACAAAATATACGTATAAATCTTTTCGCCTCAAATTACCACACTTCGGTATCTTTTGAATTTTTGTTTTTTTTCTTCCATTAATTGCTCCAAAATTATCCGTTACATTTTCATTACAAAAAAAAAGGAAAAAAAATTATGCGTACATCTCAAGTAATTATCACAAATGCTTTATAGCATATTATTAATTGTTACGAACAAACACGCTTATTGCACTTTACTTATATTAAACAATAGTTTTATTGATTTATTCATTTTAATATTAAACCTTTTTTTCATCAAAATTAACTTACACAAACATATCACATTATTTGGCGGTATCTTAAATTAATTAAAAATTAGAATGACATTAAATTCTGTAAAGAAATTCCGATTTTTTTCTATTATTTTTACAAATTATATATTTAAATAATGTTTGGAATTAAATTTGAACAAAAAAAGATATGCTAAAGAAATTAAACCACAAAAATTCAATTATTTCTAACATATTTTTTTTCTTAGTAAAAATAATAAAATGAATTTGTTAGCCTAACTGTTTATTTTAAATTTATCAATTAATCTCATCCATAATTTGAAATCAAAAGTGAATATGCAAATTTTAAATTGATATTGTAATGTGCAAAATTTATTACCGGACATTTAGTAATAAGTGATTGTTAGAGCGAGCCAGGAAGAAATTTGTTGACGTGAAAAGTGTAAAATTTGGCTACACTGAATTAATGAATTAATAGAAGAAGGCTAATTTATCAAAGGCTTGAAATGGTTGAAATCAAACCAACAACGTCATCATTTCCCCTCTTATGGTTAAACTGCTTGTCGCAAAATATATTGCACTAAGGATGATCATAGGAAAAATCATTTAGACCAATGGCTAATTGCCATCTGCTGATATCAGCAAAGTTTTCTCATTTTCCTACAAATTAGTTTCTTATCTTTTCTTATCATTGTATTAATCAAGTCTAATCAGTTTTTGCAATTATCAGAATTTCCAGTTTGTTGTTGTTCACTAAAGTATCACAAAAGTTGACATAAAAAAGTAAAATTATATTAACGGAATTGAATTATTAATTTGATGAAATTTAAATCAATCAAATTATCTCAGTAAAAGTTATTTGATGAATTTCTAATCAATTAAAGCTACTGAGAGTAAAATATTGCAAATCATAAAAAATTATTTGTAAAAGAAAATTAAGTAAATGTGAAATAATATGGCTAACAAAAATTGTATCACCAAACAGTAAAGTTAAAAAAAAAGGAAATTATAAGTTTAACAGTGTAGTATTGATATGTTCAAAAATGAAAGCAGTGATAATTAACAGATATGATAATTGTAACTGTTAAAGATGTTAGTGCCTTCAAAAAATGGCACTTCAAAGAAATTTTACGTCAAATATTACGCTTTACGTCATTTCGAAGAAATTTCACGTCAAATTCTATTAAACTATCAATGATAATTTATAAGATTCTTTTTTTTTAAAAAAATCTTTAATAAGACTAATGTAAAAATATTATTGTCTGGCAGAAGACCCAATAGAATGGCAGAAATTAAATTTTAATTACATTAATGTGAAGCGTCGCTTGTTGAAAGTTTTCTTTCATCCAACTACTCTCATAGATATAGTAAATGAATAACTTATGAATTATATCATTTCCACTTGATCGCTTGGAATGTTTGATGTGCTCATTAACAATTAGCAGAGATGGTAATTGAGAAGAAGCGGTCGGAGTTGGAGCTTGAGGTTTTTCATTTTATCTGTAATATTTATGTTTATATACTTTAATGAGTTTGTTTTGATCAATCCGCTAGCTATTAGAAATTTATACATTTGCTACGCTATTGACGATAATACATCATTGATACTGTAATACGACCTTTATCTATCAGTTTAAAGTTAATTACTCTTTATCAATCAAAAATTGTCGGCTTTTAGCTACTGAAAAATGTCATCATTTTTATTTTTTTGCTTTATTTCACCGACTATAATTGTTTATTAGCAATAATTTATTAATGCTATACTTCCCGCAAAATCTTCATTTGCAAAACAATTATCGCATTTTGCTATCTTTTAATAGCTTCCTCATTTTTGATCCCAAAAAAAATATTCCAAAAATGGAAATCATTTAGCTGAAACAAATCAAAGATTATGGATGGTATTTTAACGCTTCACAAAATTTCATTTGACCGAAGAGCAGCAACATCATTTTAGAGGATGAAGAAAGATGTAGCATATTTGTAAAATCATATACTCAAAGATTTTAAATATTAATGAAGCAAACGATCCAGCGGAACCTTTATGCTTGAAAACCCATAAATGATAAATTAATATCATCTGATAATTTAACTGCAATGAACAGTACCGTAGTAACGTTGATTTGATTACTACAAATTTCATTATTAATTACAAATTGTTTCTTGCACAAATAACTTTATTCTAATATTTGAAGATTGCAAAAGAGTGAAACTGCACTGATATATCATCAACGTTCAACTACCTCCTAATATTATCTCAACAAAATCCTGAATGATAAACGGAAATGGAATGACAATTCCGGATCGGACACCATATCTTTTACACGTCACAAATAACACTGAATAGATGGCACTCATTCTTCTCTTCTCTTCCACTTCATTGCCATCAACCGTATTTGGCGCACTTACGGCCACTTCACAAGAAGAGGAGGAGCGTTATCATTGCGGTGCTATTAGACCATCCCACATTGACGGGCGATACATCAGGTTGCATTTAGTGATACTGCAACTGCTTCAACTGCTCAGGTTGA
>JABVXW010000390.1:0-47553 GCA_013365375.1 Litomosoides brasiliensis
GAAACAAAAAAAATAGACACACACACACACACACACACACACACACACACACACACACACACACACACACACACACACACACACACACACACACACACACACACACATGTACAGACATATGTAAATAAATGATGATAGTAGTAGTTGAGAAAGAGCGCCAGTCGGAAGTAAGCAGTAAGCATCTATTGTCCTGTCATCTTATCTTTTGAACAGAAAGTGAAGTGAGAAGCTCACCGACATAAGTGAAATGAGAGTGGACAGTTGAATGAATGAACGAATGAATGAGTGAATGAGTGACCGGATGACTGAAAGAATTAAAGAATGAATTACCTGAAAAATATATATCAAATGATTTCAACTTCTTTTCGACAACAATTATTATTTTCAAAAAAAAAAAGAAAAAGAATTGTAGGTATTGTTTTTTTCTTTCTTAGTAAAAGAGTAGTAGTTTACATGTAAGCGTACTGATAAGAAGTTGTGATAAGTGATAAGTGTATTTATGCTTTTAATAATAACCTAATTCATATGCATTTATAAATGTTTCATTTTAGGATTTTAATAAAAATTCCATTATTAGTAAGTTAATATCATTTTTCAATGATTTGAAAATTTTCATATCATTTTATAATTTTGTTCATTTTAAATAAAATTAAAATTTTAACTTTTTTTTAATGTATTTAAAAATTTGACATAAATACTTCATGGCTTTCCCTTTCTCTCTCTCTCTCTCTCTCTCTCTCTTAATTATTGAAAGCAATTTTAGCAGGTATATTCGTTTCTTTTTTTTGAAAAAAGAGTTCATCATAAAAAATTCCAAAAATTGTTACAAATATTTAAATGTAATAACAATTTAGAGAAAAACAAATTTTGCATAAATAATTACAGGTTTTTTCAAAAAAAAAAAAATCAACGATCCGTAAAAAAATTTTTAAGACTTAAAGTTAAATGACCAGAATGAAAAAGGAAATTCCACTTTATTTTACATTTAAAAGAATTTAAAGGGAAAAAAAGGAAATTGAAAATTGAACTTACCAGAAACATTATTTTTAATTTAAAAAAAAAACGAAACTTTCCTAATTTTTTTTTCAAAAAAAAATGAAAGTATTGGAAATTAAAGTAAGGTTGTTGCCATTTCAATTACTAATTATTACATCTTCAATTTTTTATTGAATGCAAATATTTTGCATAGAGTGAGAGAGGTAGAGAGAGAGAGAGAGGGAGAGATAGAGAAAAAGAAGGAAAGAGAAATGAGCTAATTTCCGTTGATGTAACGAAATTAAAGTAAACGTATGTATGCCTTCTACAACAAAGCCTTTGATCAGTTTCTAAGATAAATAATTGTTTGGATGAAATTATCAAACGATAGCGAATTTAAATTTCCCATCGAATCCATTTAATTTAAACAATTCAAACAAAAAAAAAGAAAGAAAGAAAGGGAGAGAAAAAGAGAGGAATACTATCATAAAAAATAAAACAAATGTTTTTTTTTTCCTTTCCTCATATTAGTACCAACAATTAATATAATAATAATTAATTGAATAAAAAATAAATTAAAAAATGAAAAAAAAAATTCATTTTCTAAAAAAAAAATAAGAAAAATTCTAAAAAATAAATTAGAAAATGTGTGAAATTTAAAAGAGAAAAAAAGTGTGAAATGAAAGAAGAGAAGAAGAGGAGACGAGAATATCTACTAATCTTTATTCCTTAATTTTATTTTATTTTGTTTTTTCTTTTTTGTTTTTCTCTTTTACACTCCGACAGGGAAAAAAAAGTATGAACGGATTCCCTGAAGAGAAAGGAACCTTTCTTTTTTTTGATTGGTGAAAAAAATAAGAAAGAAAGGAAAAAATGACAGACAATTAGTCAGTCATTCAATCGCTCCCTATCATTTAGCAATTTCGTTTTTTTTTTGGAAATTTAAAAAAAAACGTTTATTACTGATTATCGACTATATAAATTATCGATTAATTACTTATTATTATTTTCATTATTATTTAACTATTATTATTTGTTATTGTTTATTGTTTATTACTTATTATTATTCATTATTATTATTTGTTGTTATTATAATTATTTACTACTATTTACTTTATTATTATTATTATTATTGCTATTATTATTATTGTTATTATTATTATTAATTATCAAATAAAAATTAAATATTGCTTATTTTGAAAAAATATTTGTTATTGATTATCAGTTGTTGATATAAAGTTATCATCGATCAATTATTATTAGGCGCTTTTTTTTCCATTCGTATTTTGTTGATGAAAAGCGCAAGATGAAAATTCTCATTCAATAAATTTATTAATTTTTCAAAATTTCACAGCAATCTATCATTTCATTTTTAAATGTAACAAAAAAAAAATTCATTCGAATGTTAGTTGTCTTTTTTTTGGAAATGAAAATTTGAGGAATTTCAAAAAGAATGTTAAATAAACAAGCAAAAACTTTCCTTTAAAGAAATAACAAGTTTGTTATTGCTATATAACGTAAGTACCATTACGAGAATACTAAAAAAAAGTAAAGTAATCCAAGTTCAATTGAATTTACACTAACAAATTTAAATTGAGGCTTAAATTTTGAAAATAATCCAAATTAAATTGAATCTTTGTAATAAACTATACCAAACTTCTATTGAATCAGTTAAATATGCAAATTATTTTATAGCTGAATTAATCCTAACTTAATTGTACACCAACCTTAACTATCACTGAATTTTTTGATAATCTGAATTTTTCGTGTGAATTATTTCCTGCAATTTTTGAATGATAGTTTCAAAAATAATAAAATAGTTTTCAAAAATTTCAAAATATAGTTTCAAATAAAATTTCAAATAGTTCAGCTAATAATTTAAATGAGAATTAAATACAACTCTCAGAAATACCAAGATATCACATAAGATGTTAGAGAATTCAAATGGTAATTTAGATTATTAGCTTCCTCATTTGAAACTATATTTTGAAATTTTTGTGTGAAATGAACTGTTTAAGGAAGAGCAATGAATATGCAGAAGATGAATGATGAACGGTAAGTAGTATCTTAGATGAAGTGGAAATTTTAATTTTCACTATTTTAGTTTGAAATTAGCATTTTGCTACAATACCATAAAAATTGTTATTCTGCAAAAAAAAAACAGAAAAAACAAACAAACTGTTCCTATCTTCTCCAAACAACGGTACTTTCTAAATGTCAAAAATTTTAATCCAAAAAAAAATGAAGCGAAAAAAAAAGGAGAAAAAATTGATTGCTCTTGTGCGACAGCAAAATTCCATGTTGCGTCATCATAAACCGATAGCATTTTATGCAATTAAATATTTTAGGAGAGAAAAAAAAAGAAACAAAGGAACAGGAATTGTGCTGTTACAGAAATTTGAAAAATAAAATGAAAAAAACAAACAAACAAACAAACAAACAGCACAGCACAAATTGTGAAGTAATTTTAAAAAATAATAAAAATCACTAAATAATTATTTAATTACAGTATCGTCGTTAGATTTTTTTAAATATATGAAGCTAAAAATTTACTGTTTTTAAATTTATTGAAATTTTAATTAAACTAGCAAATATTTATTTCGATAGAATAAAAGAAAAGAAAAAAGAGAGAGAGAGAGGGAGAGAGAGAAAAGTAGTAAAGTGGTAAAAGGATGTATGGTATAAATTTGTCCTACTGAAAGTGACTGATTGTGACAACTTCAAATGTCAAAACGACATTTAACTGCCATTAAAAACAACTAAAATAATGGCAGAAGAAAAAAAGGAAATTTTAAATTTCCAAAAGAAGAAGAAAAAAAAACAGGAATGAAGAGATGGAAAATAATACATCAGTTTAGTGAAACAATCTAAAAAGCGATAAATAATAAATAGCACATCAGAGATGTATTTCTCAACTTTTTTTTTATGATAGTAAAAACTCACGAAATTACTGTATCATCCAGGTACAGTACTTTTTGGGTCTTAGGATATTACAGTAAACTTTGCATACAGTATTTTTTGTAATTTTAATTGATGACTTGGAGGAGGTTTGAAATCGCAGTGATGTGAGAATTTACTTATAGTGTCATATGATATTACTTATTATTTTACAGAAATAATAGTTACCTATGAAGTGCTAGAAAAGAAATATTGAGGAGTATGAAAAGTATGTTGCAATAATTCTTTAGCAAATCAAAGAGAATCGATTTTTAAAAAAAAACCATCCCAGAACAAAAAAAAAATCTATAATTTTAAATTTAAAATTATAAGTTCAATCTCAAATATCACTTCATAAAACTTTACATTATAATTTTAGCATTCATTTATCAATGAAAAGAATATAAATGTATTGGAAATTACTAATAAAAATTTGAGAATGTAAGTAAAAAGAAAATTTCGAAGTGTGAAATTTTGAAAAAATCGTAAATTATAAAAGTGCGAAAATTAAAATTTATTCGAACGGTGCCAGTAAACAACTGTTATTTGTGCTTTTAAAATATGTAAGATATTTTAACGTAACTATTGGCCTATTTGAAAATAATAATTAGAATGAGTGTAAAACAAGTGTTAAAACCTAAAATGGCATCAATAAATTTTTTTTTCTTTCAGTGAGATTGAAGATCGCTTTCGCTCTCTGTCGCACTCTCCCTCTCTCTTCCCTCTCTTAACTTCTTTATAAATTTATGAAGTTTATTAAGTATATCACGTATTATTAGGTATATCACGTTATATCACGTATATATCACGTAGTATATCACGTATTCATATATCACGTATGTATAGACTTTTATAATTATTACTATTTCCAAAAAAAAAAATTTTTTTTAAGTATTATTTAATTATTCCTTTACTTTCTTACTTATTCCTCTAATTATTTTAAGGCTGAAAGTAAACAGTACTAATTTATATTTTACTACAGTCAGTTCTCATTAAAAAAAACGTGATATGTATTTGATGAGTATGACGTAAAAAAAAAAGGAAAAATGAATTTAATTAAAAATTGAAGTAAAAATGTTACTGTGAAAGATTATTGCTATCATTTTCAGGTATCATTAAGCCATATATATATAACTATAATAAAATATTAAGACGAAATGATCGGGAAATGGGTAATTGGGTAGGATTAATAAAATAGGTGCAAAGAATCTATCATCTGAAATTTGTCCTACATTTTTACTGAAATTAAAATTATTGCCTACTCTTCCTCTTTCGTTGCTTACGACAACAACAAATAACAAAAAGTTATTATATCATATAGTTATCATATCATATAGTATCTTATTACATTATCATATCACGTTGTACCGTACCCATGCATCTGCAATTATCATATCATGCAGTAACCATCTTGTCATTATTATCATAATCACATATCATTTAGTTATTCTATCATATAGTATCTTATCATATTATAATATTACGTCACATCTTATCATATCACATTGTATTACAACTATATATCTTATACTTATATTGCATCATATCATACCATACATATTTTCTTTCCTTTCTTTTTTTTAATGATCAAATAGTCCAAGTATTTTATATTTCATATTAAAATTTAAGTGAATTAAAAAAATTTTAAGTGAATTATTTAAGTGAATTAATGTGAATAAAGTGAATTAACAGATTTTTTTTTGTTGTTTAAAATATGTTATATTGAAAAAAAAAAGATAAAGTTTACTTTTAAATGAAATTTAAAAATTGTAAAGTTAAAATTGAATAGAGAAAAGGATTTTGTTCAAAATTGTTTGTGTGTATAAAGTGAAGAAGTACAACAATTATTTATCAGTTAAAAGAGACTACCTACCTACTTCTGAGGTCAAATGTTAACCATTTCATTTCCTCCTCTGTTGCACAAATCTATTAAATGCATCCGACAGTTGCAATTAATACAACAGATGAGACGAGAACACGGAATTTTATTCTTACAATGATATCGATCCTCTTACATTCTATGCAATTAAATCGATCACTTTCCTCACTATTAGATTAATAATCATTACTCTATGGAAAAAAAAAATTGAATTCAAATAAGTTAAATCATTATTTTCAAATTAAAATAATAATAGAGTAATATTTTTTTTAGATCTTTTGTAAAAGTAGCAGAATCGATTAGGTATATCATTACAGAATGATCATTATCAATGTATCAATCATTCATTATCGATTTTCTTTAAACCTATTTTGACTTCTCTAATAAAATTATCGAAAGAGAGGTAGTAGTAACAGTAGTAGTAGTAGTAGTAGTAGTTGTAGTAGTAGTAGTAGTAGTTGTAGTAGTAGTAGTAGTAGTGGTAGTAGTTGTAGTAGTTGTTGCAGTAGTAGTAGTAGTGGTAGTAGTTGTAGTAGTTGTTGTGGTGGTGGTAGTAATGAATGAGAAAATAAAATATGCTGCATTCATTAACAAAAGTAAAATTTTAAAATTATCACTTTGCGCCAAACTCTACTACTACAGTAAGCAAGTACTTAAAATAGGATTGATACTACTCATTGACCTTCAACAACAGTTTCAGTGTCTTTCAAAAGCGCTCTCTTCTCTTGCGCTCATAAAATTATTCAATGATACAACTGAAACTGAAGTAGCAGTATTACACACACACACACACATATTTTGTTAATTTTTAATCCAATCATCACTATACTTAATTCCGGAAACACTGCATTCCGGAAACATCTCTCATTAAAGTTACACTTTTTTGGATTATCTTCTAAATAAATTTAAAAAAAAAATTCCATCACTTTTTACATTCTTCTATTTTCAAATTTTTCAAAAAAAAAGTAAATGAAAAAATTATGAAATATAAAAATTTTAAAGAAATGATAAATTAAATTTGAATATAATTTACTGCTTATAGCAATGACAAATTAATTAATTGATAGGCCTAAAAATGCGAGCAAAAAAAATTTTTTTTTTGAGTAAAATAAGAAAAGATAAAAATTAGAAAGTTACAAATAAATTTTGAATTATTTTTGTTTAGGAAGTAATGAAATTAAAACTATCATTTGTAGAAGATAAAAGAAGAAACGACTAAATATTTATGGTTGAAAATATTTTGTGACAAATAAACTTACAGCGACTGAGTGTGTGAGTATGCGTGTGCGTGTGGATAAGTAATGTGTGTGAGTGCGTGTATGAGCGTCATTTACTTCAATAAGTATAAATAGTTAATTCGATATTGCATGAAAGGTTAATACTACAAGTGATAATTAAATAGCCTTGTTAATTATAGGAGGAAAAGGAAGTACGCCTAAACAAGCGTAATTATTTTATACTTCTTATTTTGTACTTTTCATTACTTTTTAAATAACTAAAGTAAAAGTTCATTTGTAGTTTGAGAAAATAAGAATGATACATACGCACATGCACATACACACGCACGCATAAGATACACGCACACGCACGTATAGACAACATATAGACACACGTATATAGAAATATACAGACCACTACTAACCTTTCGTTTCCAAACGGCAAGTGGAGATGAAGAAGATGATGATGATGATGATGTTTGACCAACAAGTTCAGTTCGTTTTATTTCATCCAACAATTTTAATCTGTCATCGACGTTGCTCTCTTTTATCAAATTAATACTTCCCATCGAGAAACATGTACGATTCATCTGAAATTTTAAATTTCAATTAAAATAAAAAATTGAAAAGATTTTTCGAAAAGACAAAAAAAATTTTAAAAATCAATATTAATGATATTGAAAAAAAAAATATTCACTATTTTTGTACGAAAAAAAAGAGAATAAAAAAATCGTCTTAAGAAAAGAAAGCAAAAAAAAAGAAAAAAAAAGAAATGATCGATGATTAATCAAATTTTTCAACTTAACCAAATACAATAGCTTCCTGAATCAGTTAATCAATTAATCAATTAATCGATAGCTTGCTATCAGTTTAATTTAAATTTAGTTCAATTATTATTAATTTAAATTAATTCATTAATTGTTAGAGTAATGTTGGTAATTTTTGAAGCGCAAAAAAAGGAAAGAAATTAATATCAATGCATGAAAACTCACTCTTTCATTAGCATCATTATCACTAATAATACTTTTTTCCTGTTGCACGGAATAACCGGATATCTGTTCAGGATTTAATTTTGACATTTGTGTGAAACGTTGAGACGGTTTAACGTCTAATGTTAATGCTAAATTCGTTTTGACTATCGGTAAGATGCGTTTTAATTCTAATTTATTTCGTGATAATTCTGATTTCGAATTATATGTAGAAGTGTAATTTGCGCTATTATTATTTGTTGTAATTATTGATGAATTTTTTTTCACGTGAAATTTGCATGCATCAACGTCAGAAACGAATGCAACGTCAGAAACGATTGTTGGAGTGGTTTTTTGATGTGATTTTAGATACTTTCTAAATGATTGATATTTTTTCCGTGATAAAAAACGCCATAAACGTGACGTTTCTTTGCTATCATTTTTTTCACTTTTAAAATTTTCCAAATTTTTACTACCATTAATGCGAGTAATTTTTGTTGGTATAAAATGAAATTTTTTTAAATTTTGTTCGAAATTTTTTGTTGGCTTAGTGAGAATTGCATGAGCTGATTGTTTACGACAATTTGATGGTTGTGCTGTTAGTGCAAAGTGTGCTGTACAGGATGTTTCAGGAATGCTCATTTTTTGTTGCCAACTATCCTGAAATTACTATTATTGTAGTTTTATAGGCCTAATTATTAGTTGGTGAAATTATGCTAAGTTATTACTTAATTAGAATAGAATGAATTCGTAATACTTACGAGTAAAAATTACATCCATACGTAATTTTACACTTACGATTCCATTCTATTACAATTTATTCCATTCTAATTAAGTGATTAGCTTAGCTTAATTTCATCAACTAATTAGACATATTCAACTCATAAAATAATAATTTTTTTTCATTTAAAATTTTTCATTTATTTTTCCGCTTTAATTCTTTTTGTTAAAAATTTAATTGAAACTTTTGCAAAAGGCAAAAACAAAGAAAAAAAGGAAAAAGAAACACTGTTAAATGAGAGGGAATGAGGAAATGAAGAGTGTGTACTGATATAATAGTTAGATAATGATAATGCTAGATGGTAAAGTAGTAGAATGAATGATAATGAATCGTGAAGATAAATTATCTGAAATTCGTACCTCTCCCTCTCTCTCTCTCTCTCTCTCTCTCTCTCTCTCTTGCTCTTACTCTCTTGAATTGGTGGAGAAAAGAAAAAATCATTTCATTTCTCTCTTTAGCAAATTAGACTGTTTATTTTTTTTTCTTTCAAACAAAATTTAACTCATTTGCTTTCTTTGGCTACTAAAACAGTCATCAAAATTGTGTGAAAATATTGCAATAAGCGAAGAGAGTAAAGAGAGTGAAAGGATTGTTGTACTGTGTGAGATAGTAAAAATAATTTCATCGATTCTATATGTTTTTAAAATTTGAAATAATTTCAATTTAAAAATTCATTAATCTTTTTTGAGTAAAAACTCTATTTATGTGAAATTTTCTTTTTTCAAAATTTTCAATCACAAATATTTTTTGTAAAATGTAAATAGTGAATTATTTGAAGTAAAAATTGTTTTTTTGTTGAATTTCATTTTACGAAGAGAAATTGAATAAATTTAATAATCATTGATGAATGAATTGAATGAATGAGTGATGGAAAAAGGAATGAATACTTTTTTGTAGGAATCCCGTTTTTGAAGTTTTTCAAAATCACTGAAGTTTGTAACGGATTTTGATGCAGCGTTCGTTTTTTGCATTCGATGACGAATTTGCATTTGATCGTTGGAAAATTGCTGTGACAATGATTGTGTCGAATTTGCTGCGCACATTTCAAACGAAATATCTGAGGTGTCTTTTGATTTTGACTGTACAATTTCCTAAAAAAATTAAAATTAATGAAATTTAAATGACAACAAAAAAAAAATACAAAAGAATTTCTTTATGATTTGTTATCATTTAATTGCTGCAAGCGAAATTTTATTCGATGTCAATAATCAGTAAAAGTAAAATATACTGCAATTTTGAAGTGATAATTTCATACTGTGGCAGTTTTTGCACATTATTTATAAAAAAAACATTTAATTAATTAATTATTAAATAAAATATATAAGTATAAAAATCGAGTGCCTTCAAAGGAGCACTTTTTTACCTCATCCAGAAATGCTACATTAGTATCAGTAGTGATAACAGAATTGGCAGTACTGATAAAAGGTGATGATGGTTGTGGAGTTGAATGGCCGGTTAGATCGAAACTACTAGACGGTAGCGAGTCTATTTCCGCAAGAATTTGCGACGTCCATCTGTGCAAAATAAGCATATATAGAAATAGCATGAAATTAAAGTTAAATTAATTTTAATTACCTTAAGGATTTTTTAAAAAAAAAATTTTTTCAACCAATCTCACCCACTAAAAATAATCCATTCTTATCAGTGTGATAGCATGAAATTAGCCCTGGAAAAGTGTGAGTTTTATTTTTAATTTTCAATTTTTCTAGAAAATACTCCTACTACGATTCATATCAAATAATTGTAATTTGTTTAAATTTGAATAAACAACAAAAATGAAATCGAAAAGATTCTCACTGAATGAAATGATCATTGTAGTGAATTTCACCGTTGAGATATTTTCAATGAAATACAAAAGAATGAATAAAAAATATGAAAAGTTAGTTTATAGGTTCAAATTTCACAAATTATTTCACGTAGCTACGTGAGTGCGTAAAATATTTATTTCTATTGAAATGGAAAGAAAGAGAGAGAGAGAGAGCGGGAGAAATATCCAGGATTTGTCGAATGCAGTAAACAAATAACAAATTAGTAAACAAACAACCAACCGTGTAACAGAATCCTGATTGGTAAAATCAATCATTGTACCGTTTAATTCTCGAACGGATACGGAACGTCGAACAAGTGTATCTTTTTTTTCACTATGAATATTCAATCTAAATTTTTTTTAGCATAAATTCCATAAAACATCATCAATATTGGGTGGATTTTTTTTTGTAAAATTTAAAATTTTCACTAATTTTATTTATTATGATCTTTCCGATCCGTTAACATGACTAACATCAATACCCTGCTAGTGATTCCGTCGCTTTCGTCTCCAACTGTTTGTTAGCAAATGAATTCAATTTAGATCGCTGTGTACGACGATGAGCTTTTCGAGCTGCTGGTCCTTTAATTTTTGTTTTTTTTTCTTTTTTTTTAAATTATTATAATTACAATTTTAAATATATTATTTAGTGGTATGAATTTTAATTTAAATATTAAAAATGAAAAAAAAAAACGAATTATGATAGTGTAAAAATTTGGCAAATAAAATGTGCAAAATATGGCAAATGAATGAAAAAATTTATATTTAAAGGATTGAAGGAAAAAAAAGATATCAACATTTTGCGCTTTGCGCTTTTCGTTTCATCCATCCCTCCTCCTCCTCTCTCCTCACTTCTCCTCTCTCCTCCTGTTTCCTTCCTTCCTTCATCCTTCATTTTTAGATATATGAAAAAAACAACTAATAGACATTAATTAACTAATTAATTAATTAACGGAAAGAAAGAGATGAGAGAATGTTTGTAACCTTTAAATTTTTGAAATGTATCAATCGATTCAACTGACGGTATTGATGGTGTGATTGATTGAGTAATTAAATTGCAATTAGCATAATTTTGCTTCAACGAACAAAAAGCTACTTCTGTTGGTGTAGCTCTTTTCCACTCATCGCTCTTCCCTATTACTCTTGTTAAATGAATCTGTAAAAAAAAAAAAACGTAAAATTTTTCAAAAATTACTGTCAACAATTACTTGTGAAAAAGAGAAAGAGAGAGAGGGAGAGAGAAAGAGAAAAAAAACATTTCTGCAATGTTATTAATTATGTCCGTGAAAAAAAAAGTAAATTTTTGGTAAAGTTTTCCAAAAATTACTGTCATTACTGTAAGTCAAAAAAGAAAAATCGAATTGTAATTATAATATTTGTTTACGTAAAAAAAAAGTAATTAATTTTTTTTTTTTGAAAAATTTTGGTGAATTATTGGATTGTAAAAATTTTTCAAAATAAACAAAAATATAATTTTGTGAATTAGCTACCGCTCCGTCAAAAACACTTACCGATCGTTTTCTCCGCTTATTAATACTATTAGTATCAGTGCTACTACTGCTGCTGCTTGTTGTCGATTCTGACTTCTCCAATTTATTTAAAGTTGATGTTGATTTTGATGTACGACTACCAAATATTCCACCGGTTAAGTTATGTCGTTGACGACGTGTAAAACGTTTACGACGTAATGACACGTGACATTTTGCATTAACTATAATATATTTTATTTGTATCGAAATTTTTAGCTTTTCCTTTCACTCACTTTTTTTTCGCTTTTTCTGGAATTTTATTTCTTCTGTTTGTATAATTTAAAAAAAATTTTTTTTTTGTTAAAAAGAACTTCAAAAGAATTTATCAAATCAAAACTATCTATTAAATTGCAATTGTAAATTTCTGAGTTGTAAAATTCAAATTATTTAGTAATAGTATCTTTAAGGAAGAGAAGCAATGCAATTATCGAATTGATAAATTCTTTCTAATATCAGAATTCATCTTTTAATTTTAGGAAAAATTTCAATACAACAAATAACTTAAATAAAACAATGCTAAGTTGAAATTCTTTATTAAAATGGATTTTAAATTTAAATTTATATCGCAATTCGCTTCAATCTTTTTGAATTATTCATAAAAATTTTTTGAATAATAAAGCTCATTCTTGAAAATAAAATATATAGTTCTGAAATTAATTTTAATTTAAATTACTCAAATGAACGTACCTGGTTGATCGTCCTCATTTGATGACAATGACTGCAAAGAGTTTACAATATCATTTTCAGATGTAAATGCAACAGGAAAGGTATTCTTTCTGTAAAAGTATATATTAGATATTATTCGGCACTGCAAAAGAAAACAAAAGAAAATGTGATACGGTAGAATAATCGGAAATATAAACAATTTCTTAGTTAAATTAAATTTATAATTTTTAAGATGTTAATTTTAATTAAACAATTTCAAAATGCTACAAATATTTCCTTTTACTACTTTTAATAAAATTACTGCTAGAAAGGAAAAAAAAATAACTTACTAAAATAAAAAAAAATAATAAAGAAATAAAAAAAAATAAATAAAAATAAAAAACAATATTATAAAATAACTTACTTCAAAAAAATTTTTCACTCTTAAAATTAACAATTCTTGTTTTTTTTTCCTTTTTATTAAAATTTCGGAACTATTTTGCATTCATTCTTATTATTGAGAATGAAAAGAAAAGAAAAGAACGAAGTGTATGAAAGAAAAAAGTGAATGAAAGTTGAGGAGTGGCGGAAAAAAAAAGAAGAGATATGTTCAGCGTAAAGTGTTATTGGTGTTCATTGTAATTATTAGCTGTACCTATCAGGCAACATGAAAAAGTTGAAAAATAATGTGCTAAAGAGATAAATGATAGTGAGAAAATGTAAGTGTAAACAAAATAACAAAAAATTATTTTTATTATTAATGAATTATAGTTGGATAATTAAGCTTTTAACATATAGTTCATCAAATTATGTACCAAACGCATTTTCACCTTTACTTCTAATTAACCTAATTGTTGTTAGTTAGTTAGTTAGTTAGCAGCAAATTTATTGATGAATGTGAAATGAGTGGAGAATTTTTTCAATTTTATCTTTTAGCCGTCCATTTGCCGCTTCCGTCTATTTTTCCGCCTCCGTCCATTTCATCATACATTTAATAACAAATTCAAATTTTCCACCTTCTCATGAAGACATATGAATTTAGAACAAATATTCATTGAGATAATCTTTGACAACAAAGTTATCAAATTAAATTTTCAAAGACATACAAAATTTTCCATAAAAATTTTAAATTAATTTTAAATTTTAATTAAATGCTTAAATTAGCAAAAGGTAATGTCTGTCTTGTCGTTCTATTTCACTTTGAAAAAAAATAAGATAAAATATTTTCATAATTTTTCACTTACTAAAATGATCCTTTTTTTAAAAAAAAGAGAAAAAGAAACTATTTTTCGTAGGAAAAGCAAATGAAAGAAAATAATTTATTTTAAATTTTCAACTTTTTTTTTAAAAATAAAACAAATATGAAAATTTTTGAAATCAAACAATTTTTGATTCATCCAAGTAAAGAAAAAAACGAACATGACGTTTTTTTTTTATTTTTGAGTGACTCTTACGTATGTCACAAGTATTCCTAAAAAAATTTCAAAAGAAAAAGAAATCTTTGGTCTAATGAGTCTCCTTAGCCATGCAAGAAGCCTTAATCAAATCCCTTGTGACCTAAAAGCATTTTATTTTAGCATTGAGATTGACGGACGGAACGATCTGATATTTGAAATGACAGAAAATGTAAAATTAGATAAATGACGTCGTAACATTTGAAAATTACGCAATGATGTAAAAAACGTTTTTAAGTTAAGATGAATTTAAAGTTACAAAACAATTTCACGTAAGTAATTTCATTTAACAAAATTTTATGCAACATAAAACACTTCTTGATATCATGCAATTTCATTGTTAGAAGAATTTATTTCAATTTTATGAAATAAATTTCAAAAAATTGAAGTAAATTTCTCTAAAAAAAGAGAGAGAAAGAAACTTTTCTTGCAGTTATTTAACAAAAGAAATAAAAAAAAAACTATTTAAATTTGATTTTAAAAAAAAAAGAGAAACGAAACTAAACCGTCTGAGCAAGTTAATCTCTCTATCGTCGTTTTTAGCAGCTATTGATGCAAGTTCGTGAAAACTTCGAAATATAGCATCCTGAAAATTAATTAATTTCTAATTTAAATTTTTAAAAGTTTATTAGAAATGAAATGAAGGAGTCAATTACTCTTTGAAATGCAAGGGACGAATGCACTGGCTATTAAATTGACCTTGGAAAGTCTTTTTTATTATCCAAAGATATACCTATCTGACAGTCTTGTTAATTTTACCTGAGCAAAGGATTCATTCATTTTTTTATGATTGAGCATTTTAAAGATTTTACTGCAATTGATGTAGTGGAATTAAATTTAATTTAAACTAATTTAATTTGTAGGAATACAGTAATTGTTCCCAAATTAAATGTTCATTTTTATTTTCCTTACAATGCGGTAAATTTGAACCTTTTGAGATATCAAAATAGGAATTATTTTAAAGCGAAAATTCGGTATTTCGGTATGTTTAAATGACAATCAAATTTTAATTTTAATTATGACAAATCTTGAATTCATACCGCTATCATATAAAATTTTGAAATGAAAAAAATTTCTCAAATTATTTCTCTCTCATTTCTCCGATTACTCTAGCTTTTGCAATTCCACCACTCAAGACTTCTTATTCTAATTTTTCTTTTTATAAATTAAAAAAAAAATTTACAAATTTGTAAAAATGAATAATATCTCTAAGATAAATGAAATATCCGTGAAGCCATTCATTCATCACTACAAATGTTGCAAAGATCATTTTTGATTAGCAACAAAAATTGTTAGCCACTTTTTTTTTCATTGCAATTATTACACCTTCTCTTCAGCAACCCTCTCTCCCCCTTTCTCTCTCTCTCTCTCTCCTCCCCTTCATTACAATAAAAGACAATGAAAAAGAATGCTATGAGAGGTGAAAGAGGTTTGAGCTGTAAAATGAGTGTTAAATGTTAGTTACTAATTTCAATCCAAACTTACAACAATATTTACTACGAAAAGGAAAAGTTGCAAAAAAGAGGATAAATGAGAAGTGAATGTTTTTGGTACAAAAAAAAAATTAAATTTTTACAACACTAAGCGGTAGAAAGTTTATTTTACATGCACTCATTGCAATCATTTTTCATAGCATGTACATTCGCATTGCAGATTGCGCATTGCAGACTGCAAATTGCAGATTGCACATTTCCCATTGCGCACTTCAGCTTGCAGCTTGCTGACTGCGCACTGCAGATTGCATATTGCACACCGCAAATTGCAGATTGCACATTTCCCACTGCGCACTTCAGCTTGCAGCTTGCTGACTGCGCACTGCAGATTGCATATTGCACACCGCAAATTGCAGATTGCACATTTCCCATTGCGCAGTTCAGCTTGTAGCTTGCAGATTGCGTACCGCAGATTGCGCATTGCAGACTGCAGATTGCGCACTTCGCACTGCGTACTGCAGCAGCTTGTAGCATGCGAATTGAAGATTGCAAGTTGCAGCTTGCATATTGCAGATTTGCATGATAATAAAGAATTCGCAGTTAGAATTGAAATGAAATAGTCACAAATAATACGAAATCTTGTGGAGACAACGTATATCAACAATGCTTGGTCATTATGCAAACATACTGCAAATTTGTCACCATAAGGCGGTACTGTGTGTTTGTCTCTGTCCGTGTCCGTGTGTGTGTGTGTGTGTGTGTGTGTGTGTGTGTGTGTGTGTGTGTGTGTGTGTGTGTGTGTTATGCGCGTATATAAAACGTTTATGATTAGTAAATGATGTCTAAGAAAACGTAAACACGTAAACTGCAAGAATGTCACAATTATTGAGTGATATTCTAACGTGAGGAGTAAGGAAGAGATGATATCAGGAAAGGTAAGAAAGAACATTTTCCTCAAAAAAAAAGAAAACTTAAAAATGAAATTAACTCATTTAATTGATAAACAAAAAATTACCTGTTTATTGCATTTTTTGAAATAAAATGAAATTGGTGGAAAAAGTGATAATTACATTGATTATTTGGAAAGTGAAGAAATAAGAAATTATAAATTTAATTTCCTCAATTATCATCGATAATTATCGATAAGAAATTATTTATGCTAATATTCATGAAAAGGCAAATTACTTCAATTAAATGTTAACAAAATTAAATTAAATTAAACGAAATATGAAATTAGCCGCTATTCAATTTTACATCATTGAAGTAAAGTGTGGTAAATGATGATTGTTGAGATTATAGAATGCAATAAGTATATCGGTAATTAAATTCCATTCAATTAATTCATATCACCCAATGAATTAAATTGTATTAAATAGTGAAAAAAGTGATTGCATTTCAAATTTCTTGTAAAAATTTATTGGAAAATTTACTTCAATAGAGCAATTTGAATAGCAGTTAGTTTTATATTTTGTTTAATTTAATTTAATTTTTAAAGGAATTTTTTTTTCAAGTTTGTTCCCACTTTTTTTTAAAAAAAAAAAGAAACATGAAAAAGTGACGAAAACACGAAAATACTTTCTTGCAGTTTTAATTTTTTTTTTTGAAAAAGTTTGTTTGTAAAAATATTAAGCGAAAAGCGCCGTACGCAAATACCATGCTAAAAATTATTTTGTAGATTAAAAGAAAAAAAAGTTCTAAGTTTGAGGTGACGTCATTATTTCTGGTTTAAAATTAAAATTAAAAATGTGATCAGGTTAGCTTATTAGAAGAAAGTTTTGGCTAACTACCTGTTTTTATTTTATTAGGTAAGCTAGAAATAAGCTTATTCGCTGCTATTCAATAGAATTTAATAAATATTCAAAAAAAAAATTCAAATATGGAATTCGATTTTGTGATTGTGTTGTGATTGAATGGATTAGCGTTACTTTTATTATATTATATTAGCATATAATTAAACTATATTACCTCTGACCTTTCTTAATTTGAATTTGAATTTTTTTTATCCTTTCAAACCCCTTTTTGTCAATTCCGAAACGGAAATGATCAATGTTTTGGAGGTTAAAGGTTAGATTTTAGTTGGAAAGAAAAAGATGTGATGATAGCTTCTGCCTTAACGGTTACAGCAAACAGATTCTTTTAAATTTCTCTCTCTCTCTCTCTCTCACACACACACAGAGGGAGAGAGAGGGAAAGATGGGGAGAGGGAGAAAGAGAGAAATGAATTGACGGAATTTTTGCAACAAATTGATGAGTACCAAAGAGAAATGATAATGATGAGAATTTTTGATTAAAAATAGTAAACTTTCTGCTCCACATCACTCATTTCACATTACCGCTTTCTCTCCTCTCTCTCTCTCTCTCTCTCTCTCTCTCTCTCTCTCTCTCTCTCTCCTCTTTTTTCTCATAGCTAATCAATCGTTCTCTCTCTCTCCCTTTTTTTTCTGTAAAATTTATTTTTTTTAAAATGATAATAAAACTAATTTTATGGCGAAAAATAATATTTTTCCATTTGTAAGATTCATTCATATTTACTATGAAATAAAATAATTGGAAAAGTTAGATGATGAAGATGAAAGGGAAAATACTGATGGAATTAAATTAAATAAATTAAATATCACATACCTGTGCATTCCTCAGGTAACAATCAGCTTCCCAGAATGGACTATGTTCTCCATCATATTTCATTGTCATACAAATCAACTGCTATTAATTTTTCCTGTAAATTTAATTTTTTTCTTTTTGCCAATAAAAAGAAATTAGTGAAATTTAAATGTGAAAGCAAAAATTGATGATTCAATTGATATTTTAGCAATTTAAAAATTGATATTTCGATCGATGGACACTGATTATTACAATGTAAGGAAAATGTAACTTTCTGAAATAGTTTTGATTTCAAATTGGAAAATTGTATGTTTTATATTTTAAAAAAAAATGTAAAAAAGTTATTTTATACTAATTTAAATATAATTTTTGAATTTCAAAAATACTTTGAAATGATATCAAAGTAATTTTTAGCTAATATTTTGCACAGTTGTGATGATTTTTTTTTTAAATTGAATATTAAAAATAATAATTAATAATAATAATAACAATAATAATTATTATGTTAATTAGAAATATCATTGATCATAATTGATAATAATGAGATGATATTAATTGTAACTGATATTTTTATAAAATATTGTTAAAAGCAAAAAAAAAGAGATTTAAAAAAAGGAAACGTCGATGAAAAGTAATGGAAAATAAGTGAGAAATTACAAAAATTTTTTTTTAAGTCAACGATTAGTAAATTTACCTGAGAAAAAAAACGAAGAAGGAATCTAACTACTTTTTCCTATCCATCAAATTTAACAACGACTAAAACTAATTAGCAGAAAAGAAAAAAGAACAACAAGTAAATAAACGTAAATAACTTAAACTTAACTTAAAACTAATAACAAACTTAAACTAATAACTTAAACTTACCTAATTTAACATTTACAATTTACCCTAATGATAAATGAAATAATTAAATTTCAATAAAAAATTTATTCATATCCGATAAAATGATCGAAAGTTATAGTAAATTAATGACAAATGCAATTATCAGCAAAATTAGTGTTACTATTAGTAATTAAGAGATTAGTGAAAAAGAAAGAACAAAGCAGTAATTAATAAATGAAATGGAAAATTATTATTAGTTCAAATTATCATTATAGTTGTAATCATCAACAGGTCAATGATCGTTCCTGTACAGGTGGATAGTTGGACTTGACCTTTTAGCTATAATTTTATTCTATTTAGATGAACATGACCTTAACATTGATATTATTCTATTCATATGAGCAATGGGTATGACCTTAACTACGATGTTATTCCTATTTAGATGGATACGACCGCAACACTGATATTATTATTCTATTCAGCTGAGCAACGAGTATGACCTTAACTATCTATGGCATCATTCTGTTCAGGTGGGTATGACCTTAACTTTAACTTTTTCTGTTTATAATTTAATTTCAAAATTTTATAAAATGATTACACTTGTTAACCTATTTTACTCATTCTTCCATCATCATAATCTATTTCGAAGTTAAAGAAAAAAATTTAGTAAATCGAATAGTACCTTTGAAAGATTTCATTATCTCTTCGAACTCTTTCTTTTTTTTTAAAAAAAAAAATAAAATTTAATATAATAAAAATTGCATTCAACAAATTAATTTGAAAAATAAAATAAAAATTCTATTACTTTTAAGCTTTTCTTTGTCGCACCAAACATCAATACGATGTCATAGTAAATTGGATAAAACGATCAGTTAAATGATATCTTGCTCATTCATTCTTCCTTCAAAAATTTTTCATATAATGTTAATGATAATGATAGTGATAATAACAATAATAATGATAATGTTGATTAGGAACATTACTGATAACAGTAATCATAATTGATAATAATGAAATGATATTAATTGTAATAAATCATTAACCAAATTAGGTATTGAATCAAACATAATATGATTCATATTTTTGAGTAACATCTGATCATATTATACTACTACTACTACTACTATTAAAATCAGTAATTAAATTAGGTATTGAATAATAATCATTAACCAAATTAGGTACTGAATAATACATCAAACATAATATGATTCATATTTTTGAGTAACATCTGATCATATTAATCTGAGTCAGTTGAAGATCAGAGATATCTAAAGGGAAAACGGAAAAGAAAAAAAAAGAATCAGTAAGGTGTAAAATGAAATATTAGTCCTTTTATGATTGAAATGATCAGTTGTAGGGAATGAATGAACGATAGGTTGATGATTGGAGAATGTTGTGTTGTACAACAATGAAAAATGCTTCTCAGTCAGATATGCATAATATAAAGTGCAAAAGTTTAATTTCAATTTAACTGATAACTTTAATTTTCGAATAATCTCATTTTTTTTTTTGAAAATTAGATGAGTAAGTTGATAATTTATTGAAAATATTTATTAAAGTGATATATTGTTGTTTAGGTAGAATGATCGATCGATCGATCGATCGATCCACTGTCGTAACAATAAACTACAAATGTTTGTATTTACAGATAAATCGATCGATGACTTGTACATACAAAAAAAAAATTATCAATAAAATAATAGAATTTTATAATTTGATGAATGTCATATATGAAATTATAATTAATATCTGTAGAGAATTATAATTACTTTGTAGTAAGTGTTATTGGAAAAAAATTTTTCTGATAATTATAAGATTTAATAAATTTTAGTACAAATTTTAAATTATTTATTATTATTATTATTATTATTATTATTATTATTATTAACTATTATCGTCATTATTGTTATCGTTATTATTATTACAATTATTATCGTTATTACTACTTATTATTGTTAATTATTATTATTATCATTGTTATAAATTATTTTGTTATTATTGTTTCTTTCAATTGTGGTAATTAATGGTTTTTTTTTCTGATATTAAAAGTCAGGATAGCTAATAAATTAAGATTAGTCGATAAAATTTGTATTTTAAACTTAAAGAAATTAAAAAGCAACAATCGCAAAACTTTCAGCATTACTGATTCGCATCTCAAACTTCCTTTATTGTCTACAACAATTAAACAACAAAATGGATTTTTCCAAAAAAAAGTTTAAAAAGTCAAAAATTTTTAAAAAATAAATTCAAATATGAACAAATATGGAAAAATAGTGAAATAATCGGAGGATGGAATTAAGATCAGCAAATGTATTTGAGAAGATTTTTGAAAATCGCCGATACAAAATCTCTGTGATGCTCGTCGTAAAAATGAATGACAACAAACACACACTCTCTCTCTCTCTCTCTCTCTCTCTCTCTCTCTCTCTCCTCTTTCCTTCCATTTCATTTCCTTTCATTTCATTTCATTTAATTTCCTTTCGTTTCCTTTTCTAATCTTCGTGTTTTTCATTTCATCCTACCAACCAACACACTAATATTTACCGTTTTTTTTTATTCCTTCCGATTTTGATTACTCAAAAATAAAATAGTTCGTTGAGGTGAAAATATTTCATTTATTGTTCAATTCATTTCACATATACTATTATCATTGATAGCATTTAAAGTATTGATTGATAATTAATTGATAGAATCATTTAGAGCTAATTTTATTAAACAACGCTTTTCAACAAATAGTTTTGATTAATACTTTAATAATTGAAAATATCCGATAGATAAATAGTTGAGGATATCTAATGAACTGATTATGATGATTATCGCTCTATGAATGAATAAATGAACGAACGAACGGATGAATGAATGAATGAATGAATGAAGGAACAAATGAATGAATGAATGAATGAATGAACGAGCGAATGAGTGAATGAACGAACGGATGAATGAATGAATGAACGAATGAACGAGCGAATGAGTGAATGAACAAACGAATGAATGAATGATTGAATGGGCGAACGAATGAATGAATTAACGAGCGAATGAACGAACGGATGAATGAATGAATGAATGAACGAATAAGCGAGCGAATGAGTGAATGAACGAACGAACGAATGAATGAATGAATGAGCGAATGAATGAACGAATGAATGAATGAAATTCATTATCAAATAAATCATTTTAATTTCGTAACAAATAATAGTTAATTTCGATTAACGAATTTTCTTCACAAATCGTACAACAATTAAAAAGAGGGACAGATTGAGTTGAGGTAGTCAATTGAGAAAGTAAATGTTTGTCAAAAGCCATTTTAACTTAATCACTAAACGACAGAGGGAAGGAGGAAAAAAGGGAGAGAGAGAGAGAGAGAGAGAGAGAGAAAGAGAGAAGAAACAGTCCTTAGAGTATTGAAGAATTTAATAAATTCCTATTAAAAAAGATTGAAATGAATTCATTATTTTACCCATTCAGTTTGAAATGAATTTTACCCATTGATTTTGAAATGCATTATTGCACGTTTGCACTCCACTCATCTATAAACCCTTTTCTCTTCGAAGTTCATTTTCTTTTATTTCCTTTTTTTTTCACTTCATATCTAATTTCTACACATGCCTCTTCATCTTATTTTCTTTCTTTCTTTTGTATCACAAAGAGACACGTCTCTTCATTTTATTTTTTTCCTTTCTTTCTTCCTGTCTCTTTTTGTACCGTACAATTTTGCAAAAGATGAACAATTATGGGGCGCAAATGTACTCTCTTGCTTTTTTCTTTCTTTCCTTTTTTTTTCTTACACCTAAAAGATATACATACATATATATTCCGTCAAGAAAAAAAACGTTTTTCAAATATTATTGAATTTACGAAGTGAGAAAAAGAAAATTATCAAATTGATGAGGAATTTGTATTTAAAAAAAAATCAATTTTATCATTTTGTCTCTCAACCTCAGTCCTATTTCACATCTCAACAAGAAATATAAGTTATAAATTTTTAACATTAAATGAATAATAAAATGTTTGTCATATTCATTTCACATCATTAATTTCATTTATTTGAATTAGTTCAATTGAAATGAGAGGAAGAAATTTTTTTTTAAACTTTTTTTTAAAAAGAAAAGGCGAGAGAATCAGGCAGAATGGAAAATTATAAATAGCAAAAATTTATGAGTCGAATAATATCAGCCGATTTACAATTTCATTTATGAAATGCATTTGTAGATAAACTATCATCATCAACCATTATCATCATCATCATCATCATCATCGTCATCACCATTATCATCATCATCATCATCACTCTCAGTCACCCAGTCACTCACTCACTCACTAACCTGTTGCTAATTTCAATGGCATTGAAATTCACAAAAGGGAAATGAGAAAATGAAAAGATTTTTTTTAAATGCATATTTCACAACAATACTATTGAAATATTTCATCCTTACAATATACACTTCTTTAATTTTGTTGAAATCAACAATTTATAATCAATAATCAAAACTGATCAAAATTATAAATCAAAGTTTTTTTTTTATAATCAAAATTGATATCATTCTCAGGATAAATGTAGTAACTTTAGAATGGATGAATGTAATAATTTTTCTTTTAAATTTCATAAATTGTAATTTTACAAGAAATAGGAAAAGAAAAATTATTGCACTCTGAGATATATATATATTTTTTAACACATTAAGGTTAAGTTAAAATAGATAGGCACGGCAAATTAAACGTCAAACACAGGCATGTGAAGGCATTTGAAAATCATTTTCAATCTTAAACATCTTAATTGGCAATGAAAGGAATTTTTTTTATGGTAATAGTTGTGTGTAAGTGAATTTGTGCAACACAAAATTATTGCTTCAATTGTTCAATCGCTAAGTGCACGAAATATTCAGTTACTAACTAACAATACTTTGGAAGGTTTTTGAAGAATTTTTTCCTTTTTTGGATAGTTAAAATTTGAATTGGCTAATAATTAAATATTTCACTTAAATTTTCAAATATCTTGTTCAGTCACAGTTGTAAATGGAAAAAAAAACGCGTTTAATTTAAATAGAAATTTGGAATCAAATTTGTTTACAACGTATAAAACCCAAAAAAAAGTCGATATTTATTCTTTAATTAAAAAGAAAAAACTTTAAAAAATAAAAAAATTAAACTAATATTAGCAGCGAAAAGAGAAGAAAAGATTAAAATGTGAAAATGGAAAATAAAAATGAAATAAGTAAGCATAGAAGTAATTATAATTAATGATGCAAAGTGAATTTCTATTATCAGATTGATTTTAGATGACTTTTTTATTACGTTATCTTATGGCTAGTGGGGTCACGGTCATCCTGACTATCCAATTTCACTGTAAAAACATTGCCATTATCCGATATCGATATGTTTTTCCATACCTCTATCACTCTCACATAAACAGATATTCACATTTCGATATACGCAAAAAAAAACAGTTCAAGTTATATTATTTGATATTTAAGTTTATAGGTATGTAATAATTTTCGATCACAAAAAGCAGCATATTTAAATTTAAATTGAAAAATTATATTTGAAAATATTTCATCATTTATGCATTTGCATGGATCTAACCGGCATACTTATTTTGCCTCGAGGTGTGCGCTGAGTACACGTGCATACTACTCATGCATTTCTGATATTCAAATCAGCATCAAGGAAAAAGCCAAGAAAGGTATAAGTAATATAGTAGTATATAATAATAATAGTTGATAACAATAGTAATAATAGTAGTAGTAGCAATAATAATAATAATAGCAATAATAGTAATCACAAATACTAAGTACTAAGCATTAAATAGTAAATACCAAGTACTTATATATATAAGTTAATATATGTATATAATATATTAATATATATTATATACATATATTAAATAGTAAATACTAAGTAGTAAGTACTGTGAATACTAATAGTAGCAATAACCACAATGCAAATAACGTGTAAAGAAAGCACTACGTGTACGTGATAGGTGGAAACAGCGTATAAAGTATAACGATAGAGAAAACAATACGGAATGTGCTGTCGTTGTTTTAAACACCGACAAAGAAAAAAAAATAATAAAATCAATAAAATAGCGTTGAAATAACTTGTCAAAGCATAATTTCGCTTTCTTCTTTATTAGAACGAAACAGGTATAATTTGAAAAATTATTTTCTTCGTTTAAAATTTTTTTTTTAGGATTCCAAAAGTGAATTGTTAAAGTATTTGGTTGATAAATGAACGGTTGATATTTTGGAAGTAAAATAAATTTTCCTTTTTCTTTCAAAATTTAATGTTTCGACTAACTAATTAATTGAGTCCTTTCAAATTACTCTTTTTTGTATTTAAGTATTGGTGGAAGATGTTTTCAGTTAATTTAATATTACTATAAATGTGAGATATTTTAATTTATAATTTCTGAAGTATTAAATTTATTGAAAGGGCAAAACTCATTCGTTCAGACATAAATTTTTAGATATTATTTTTTTTGATTTCCGATATTTTGAGTGGGAAAGGAGTAAGAGACTTTAAAAAAATATATCGTTTGTTTTAAGTGTCTGTGAAGAGAATGAATTCTTTTTTTTTTATTGAAAACTGGAATTTTTAAAATATTAAAATTAAATGAGACAATCTACAATATATTTTTTGGGGGGCATTTTGTACAGTCGTAAATTTTCAAATTTTTAAAACTATGAATTGCAGTTGTATTATTGTCTTATAGGTCAATTAGATGTCAAATATATGCATGAAAAAAAAATTATATATTAAATATATGTATGAAAAAAAATGACGTACGTTTTTACATTAAACATAAATCAGAATACATTTATTTAATACATAAGCTAATAATTAATTTATACTAAAAGAGAAATTAAAAGGATGTAAAAGTTAATTTTGTGTATAATTTAACGTGAAGCATTTCATATTACTAACGTACGATCACTTTTACAGCAGTATTGCTAATATTATGTTGGAAAGTGAAAAAAAAGAAAAAACATTTTATTGCTAACACTAAAAAAAATACACAAAAATGAGTGAGATGGAACTTTTTTTTAAGTTAAAATATTAAAGTGAGCTAATTAATTAATTAGCGAAAAAGTTTAAGTTGAAAGGATGATTGAATGATTTTAGACTTTTTTGATTATAATTGAGTTAATGAAGTAATTTTCATTAGCTTATTGAAATTGAAAGAAAAGGAATGGAAAATTTTCAGCGAAGCAAATGACCTCTCTGTCCACTTGTTGTCCGATGATTATTATATTGCTGTGATTGTGTAAACAGTATCAGATATCATCAACGTCATCATCATTATCATCATTATCACTATCATTATCATCATCATCATCGTATGTCTATTAACTAGTTCATCTTTTTTATGTTATGTTTATTATATACGTTATATTACACGTATTCAAATATATTTTGATCACTTCATCCTATAATGTTATAAAATTTTACACAAATATTCCTCTTTCTTTGTCTGTCTCTTTCTCTTTCTCTCTCTCTCTCTCTATTCCTCTTACTTTTGCTTTCATCTATCAATCTAATGAAAAATTTCACAACCAAAATATATTAGATTAGAAAGACAAAAAAGAAAAGAAAAACGAATGTTCGATAATTAGAGATTTTTAGAAAGAAAAAATGAAATTAATTAAAATTTGAACAAAAAAAAATGATTGTATATGGAAGACAAGAAAAAAAGTTTGCAATTAATGAATAATGCATAATAACTTAATTAGCAATTCGAATTATTTTAATTGTATTGTTTTTCTTTTCTCTATTAATAACTAAATAGTGTGAATGTTAACAGAGAAATTTACCTACAGGTAGTTTAGCTACCTCAATTATGATAACCTGAAAAGTATTAAATTGGAAAATTGCATTGTAATAAAATTGTTAATGATAGTCGTTGGAAATAGGAAGAATGCAATGAAAATCATTTGTAATTGAAATGATTTAAATAAATTGCTTTTTTTTCAAAAAGAATTTATTCAGCTAAAATTATCAATTTGAATGAAAAGACAAAAAAAAATTACTGAACGATAAGGAGAAGAAAAAAAAAGCAGCAATAAGTCGACGGAAAGACATTTTCTCTCTCCCTCTCTCTCTCTCTCTCTCTGTCTCTGTCTCTGTCCCCCTCTCTCTTCTTTCTTTTGCTTCACACATAAAGTATACCATTCATTCAAAAAAAAAGGAAAAAATATTCTCTTTTCTCATTTTAATCGGCTGATCGGTGCTATAATAATACCAAAAAAAGCAAACAAACTTTTTTTTTCTCTTCCTCCTTTCCTCTCTCTCTCTCTTTCTCTCTCTCTCTCTCTCTCTCTCTTTCTCATTTATTCATTCATTTATTCACATTGTACTCTTTTCTTTTTTTTTGTCGGTATGAACAATCGATGAAACTTCAGAAGTAATAAAAGTATATCAGATAATATCATTCAACTGATAAGATCGAATAGCTAGTAGAGGGCGGGGGAGAAGCGAAGAAATAAATTTAAAAGAAAAATGAAAAAATCCATCTATCATTTTAAAATTATTTTGTTCATTTTAATTTTATTTCATTCTAAGCAACGAATTTTTTTGCAAATTATAATTTCACTATTAATTATTATTCGAATAAATTTCAATTCTAAAAATTTCATCCAATTATATTTATGAAATAAAATAAATTTGAATTAATATAATTGATTATTTGAAGTAATTTGATTGGAAATTAATTAGCATTTGTTCAAATGAAATTTATTTCACACCTCACTTTTGTGAGTGTACGTGAATTATTCCGAAATTATTAGCAATAGGAAAGTTTTTTTTTTTGAATTTTTTTATTTGAGTAGGAATTGAAGGATTTATTTGCAATAGGAAAATTTATTTTTATTTTTAATTTATTATTTTTTTAATTTTCTAGCAATAGCAGTTAGAACAATGCTTTTACAACGACTAAATTATCATTTGAAAAAGAAAATTTTCAATTTAATTAACTTTTCAAAACCTAAAATCCAATAAATTTTTTTTTCTAAATTTAATAACTTTACTTTCCAAAAATATAAATTCAATAATTTAAATATTTCAATAATTAATTAGGCAAAGCCGGAAAAATTATAGGATTAATTTAATCGTCTCAATATTTTTTCATATTTATTACTGTAATTTTTTAAAATTTATCAAATTTTTTCAAAAATTTACCGATCTAATAATTTGAAGAATTAAAAATGTAAATATCAAAAAAAAAAATGATAAAATATTTTGGCTAAACTCTAAATACCTAAGTAAAATTTATCATAATAATTTGCCTTATTTTATTTTTGCAATTTTCTGAAATTTACATAAATTTACATATAACAGTGATAGATAGTTTTTTTAACAGTTAAAAAAATTTTTTAAATTACTAAAAAATTTAGAAAAATTTATACATCCATGCTTATTACTAAATACATTGCTACTTTTTCTTTTTTGCAATTTAACACAAATCAATGTAATTTATAAAGTTTAAATTAAAATTGATTTTCTAAAAATTTCAGAATATTAGTTAAAAGGATATAAAATGATAACGGAAATATAAGTGATAAAATGATAATCATAAAAATAAAATTCAATTACGATGATAATTTCCAAACACTGCAAGCATTTGTAAAAGTACCGATTCTTTCTTTACACATCAAAAAAAGAAGGATAAAAACAAAAACGCGTCGATAACAAAACAAATATAAAATTGTAAAATTGAAATCGTAAATTGTAAATATGAAATTAAATTTTCAACAATTAATTCATAAGTGTTCATTGTCTTCTTTTTTTTTAATGTAAGAATTGCACAATTTAAAATTTTTAAAATAAATTAGAAGGTAATATTTGGAATGATTGATTGCTATGTGTTGATATTGTGGGAAGAAAAAAAAATGAAAGAGAGAAAGTCATCGCTTTTGATTTATGAAAAAAGCAAAAAAAAAAGAGAAAGAAAATGACTGTGAAAATTTACGCATTGTAATTTCAAAAACAATTTACGTACAATTTTTAACTTTTTAAAAGCTAACAGATAGGTCAACAAAGGTTAAAATTTTATTCAATTTAAATTTAGTAAATGATAAGTGCAAAATAGGAAAATTTTGAATTGATTACAAAATTTAAAATTCAAGGTTAATCGTATTTCTCCTAGCACATATGAGTTTTAATTTCAATATTAATTTTTTTTCACATTCACATTTAAGCATTTCGGATCATAACAGGTGGCAAAGAACGAATTAATAATGGCAATTCTACTGTGCAACAATATCGTAGGCGTGTGAAATATCTCGCATATTTAAACAGAAAGAAAAAAAAAGAGACGAAAAAATTTCAATAATTCAATTGAAAATTATTTCATTGAAGCAATTGAGAAGCGATCGATAATGATCTTAAATATTTGCAAAAAGGCAGATGTGAAATTGAACTGTCACTTCACCACCTGCTTCTTCCATGAATTGATCGCCAACTGAATTACTTACTACTTACTACAACACTCATCTATGATCAATGAAGCGCTGGGCTAAATTTCATCCTTTTTCCTCTTGTCTCTTTAAAATTTGAATCAATTTTTTTTTTCGTTAATTTCATTGTTTGATTAGTAAAATTTACAAAAGAAAAAAAATCATTTACCTTAATCGATCCGTTTTTTTTTCTTCTTTTGTTATATAATATTTAAATTACTAATTAAATCAAAATTAAAAATCATTTAAAATCATAAAACAATCATTTAAAAAATCATTATCAAGAAAAAAAATCATTTAAAATCATTTACCTGAGTAATAAATTTAAAATCATTAAATTTACAAAAATCATTTACCTTTTTTTTTCTTCTTTTGTTATATAATATTTAAATTACTACTACCCATTTAATATATTTTGTTTGTTTTGAAAAGCAAATATAAGTCAATTTTATTCAAAATTTTATTCAATCAATCAAATTTATCAATAATTATTGCTAATTTAAAATTTGAAAGAAAGTAAACAAAAACGAAAAAAAAAAAGAAAACAGAAACTTCACAATACAGTATTGTTGTACAACAACAACAAAATGTTACAGAGAAGTGAGAAAAAAAAAAGAACTGGAAGAATAACAATGACATCATTCATGCATATTCAGGTCATTCAAACAATTGATAATTCAAATTGTCATCTGCGCATTTCACTGCGCTTCCTTTCTTCTTTCCTTTATCTAAGTTTTTTTTTAAAAAAGAAAAAAGAAGAGAAAGAAATGAAAAATTAATTAAATGTCAATTAATTTTTCTAAGATTCATTTATTCATTTATCACTTATCCACTTCAACCTGAAGAATTAAATTACATTTTAAGAAAAAAAAAATTCGTTATAAATTATAATTTTAAGTAATAAATGTTTGGCTACAAAATTTCCATCTTTTTTTTCAGTTGCAAAAGTTTTTTCTAATCA
The DNA here is from genome assembly GCA_013365375.1 of Litomosoides brasiliensis. Classification (NCBI taxonomy): domain Eukaryota; kingdom Metazoa; phylum Nematoda; class Chromadorea; order Rhabditida; family Onchocercidae; genus Litomosoides; species Litomosoides brasiliensis. The sequence continues at coordinate 30,458 of JABVXW010000390.1, forward strand.
AATTAAATTTAAAATCGAAAATATTATAAAGGTATTATTGATGCCTATAGCGCTGCATGTGTATATAAAATGACCTAAAAATTTTAATTTCAATTTTTTTTTTAAAAAAAAATAATATGTCATTGTTTGTTGTTAGCACCACGCTGTATGCCTGCATATTTCAATTTCAGATGGATAATTGCGCTCAAAATATTCGCCATTTACAAACATTGCTGGCCACAATTTAATTCCTACAAAAAATTTGCATATAATTATACCTTCTTTGGTTGTTTAAAAAAAATTCACATTGAATAAAATTTGAAAAAAAATTTTTAAATTTTTTCCTAAAAATTCCTCGCCTGCTCGATGAGTGTTTAGCATTGAGTAGTAATTTAATGTTTCGCCAGTTTGTGTTGTGGCACATTCAATTAATCGATAGCGTGTAGGCTCCGTAAGGCCTGTTAAACAACGTGAAAATGCCTCGTAAAGATTGGACAAGCCTTGAATACACGTTACAAGTCCTAAGTAATGTCGTGGAAAGAACTGAAATATTCATAATTACATTAATCTATGCTAAGAAAAAAAAATAACCATTTGCTATTGGCATTAAATTATTTGTTGTAATTTTAAAATTTAAATTATATGATCGGTTCATTTTTTTTTGTTAGGAAAAAACCTTTAAAAATATACCTTTTACTGTTAATTAATATTTAAATTAATATTTAAAAATTAATATTTAAAAATTAATATTTAAAAAGCGTTTAATTAATATTTAAAAATTAATATTTAAAAAGCGTTTAATTAATATTTAAAAATTGATATTTAAAAAGCGAAATTTTTTTTTTACATCTCATAGCTCAATTATCACACTTCTCTGTTTAACTATCATACAATTTTATGTGGTAGTTGTGGTACTTTGCCAATTCCTCCTTTATCTATCACTTACGATTTATTAATTTAATTTTAATATTAAAAAAAGAACTTAAAATAAACTAACAGCAATTGCGCAATTTTGCAATCTGTTCAAATCGCACTCGTCCTGTTCGTGTTGACAGTGACAGTGAAATGTTTGATTGGAGAAATGATCACAGTAACCTTTGCCAAATGGTATTATCTAAATGAGTATATCCTTCATTCATTTTAATAATCAGTTAATTTATTTCAAAAATTTTACAGGTATATCAATAATATCATACCTCATTTTAGCAATTGATAAATTTATTTTAAAAATTTCGCAGGTACATCATAATATCATACCTCATTTTAGCAATCGATAATTTATTTGATCGTGTGAATTTCATACTAGAATGAATGAATGAATGAATGAATGAATGGATAGGTATGATATTATGATATACCTGCAAAATTTTTAAAATAAATTTATTGATTGCTAAAATGAGGTATGATATTATGATATACCTGCGAAATTTCAAATAGCAGCATACAATATCTCATCATAAATTTAAAAAGTATAAATTTTCAAAAAAAATTTAAAAAAAATGCAAATTTAAAATTTAAAACAAAGCAAAAAAAGACGAAATTTGAACTACTACCATACCTGTAAATTCATTATGCCAGGTCGTTTTACGTGAAATGGCCAAATTTGTTCACGTAATAACTCTGTACAATATTTACACTTTGATTCGGTGAATATTGTCACATCAACTTGTTGCGCTCGAGCTATTTGATAGCAAATGAAGTGAAGTACTGATATTAACAGTACTGATATTATCATCCTAAAATTCGAAATTTTTTTCATAGCATCTACACTGATAGAAATATTTCATTGTTCACAATTATAAATGTACACGTAATATATGTCGTACACGTAAGTGAATGATTTCCTTTTTTTTGTTCTACTAAAAGTACAATTACATTTTATGTGATAATTTATAAACTTTTTTTTTGTTGTTGATGTTTAATGCTTACTTAAAATAATTGAAAATTTTTGAATTTTTATAAAATTTATAATTCCAACAGAAATCTAAACTTTACAAAGTGTGCATAAAACTTTTTTTTTGCCTCTTTTTTTTTCTTTCAAATGGAAATAATTGTGTGAAAATTGTTAAAAAGTTTATCATAAATATTATTCATTGAAAATATACAGAGGAAATTTTCATGCATTTTCATCATTTTAATTTTTCGTTAAAATTAAAAAGAAACTGCGTGTGTGTGTGTGTGTGTGTGTGTGTGTGTGTGTGTGTGTGTATGTGTGTGATGCTAGTGATTGTGATTATATCAGAGGTGATCAGAATGATAATGTTTTCATTGATGTAGCACTTTTCATCCATTCAATGATATTTTGTTAAAAACGTTCAAAATTGAAATAAGCTAAAATTAAAATTAAAATTAGAATCTGTTATAGAATTGAATACATATCAGAAAAGATAAGAATTGAATAACTAGTTTTATAAGTGAAGCATGTTTTGTTGAATGATTACAAATAATTGATAACGATTTTGTTTAATTTCAAAATATAAAATGTACTACTAATGTTTTCTCTCTCTCTTTCTCTCTCTCCCTCACTCTTTTACCCTCACTCTTCCTCTTCATTTCTCATATTTTGTTGGAAAAATTCTCATAATAAATTTGAAATTTTTCAAATTTCAATTACAAAAGTGTATTTGCAACAAAACCAGTCAGCATTTGATCGCTGCTATTCAGCCTCAATGGATCATTGAAAGATTGATAGATTAATTGAAGTAATTTCCAATATATTTACAAAGACTTGTAAAATTAAAATTAAAATTAAAATTTCAAATTATTTAGATAGAAAAGAATATCGTTTAGTATAATGCATGTTTGTTTATTAAATTCACTAAAATATGCAAATGTCACGTTGTAAACTTTATTTATTAATATTTTAACATTTCAATGTTTCATTTCGATATATACAAAAAAAGAATTTAAAACAAAAATTTATACCATTTTATTACATCACAGTGAAATTTTTGTTTTTTTAAATTACAATTTGTTTAAAATTAACGAAAAGTGTAATTTCTTTTTTTCAAATAATTATCTATCGTATCGTAGAATAATTAATTATTTGTCACAAAGAAAAAAAAACGACAATTTCAAAAGTGTCATTTATAGTTTTAAAAAAAAATTTTCAATTTTTTTTTTTGAATTTCGAAGAAATTAACATAACAAACTGTTAAATGATATGTAAAATAGGAAAAAAAAATTATCACAGAAACATACGTTTACATTTCGTCATGAAAGACGGCGTAAAAAAAGAAATGAGTTAGAGATCGGAGGTCAACAATAGACAGATAAAGATCGAAGTTCACGAGAAAAAATTGAAAAGGGTCAACCACATACACACACACACACACACACACACACACACACACCAGTACTCAATGATTGTGAAAACATTTTAAAATTTAGTTATAAATGATGATATAGAAATAATTAAATTTAAAAGATGGAGGGAAAGAGCGAGAGAGAGAGAGAGAGGAAGATGATTTTTGAAGTGATTTTCATCAAATTTCTTTAGTGCATGAGATTTATTTAACCTACTAAATGTTGAAGGAGGAATTTTGTTTTCTCAATGAAAAATAATTACAATCAAAGAAATGAACAAAAAGAAAAAAAACGCATTGTAAATTTTATTTGAAAAAAACGAATCTTTTTTTTCCTTCATATTTTCATATATTTTGTTTTGTTGTTGCACGAAAAAATGAAATTAATTGCAACAAGCAGAGAGATAGTATAACACAAAAAAAAATTTTTTTTTAAAAAGTAATAATTAATTAAATGAAATAATTTAAAAGTTAATTTATTTGAAAATGGCAAATGTTCAATACAATTCTATTGGTAACGTTAGGGCAATTCGTATTTTTTTTTAAAAAAAAAAGAAAAGAGGAAAAAGAGACTGTAAAAAAAAAATTTACAAGTTTAATTATTATTTTAATTTTTTTCTGAATGAAAATAAGTAACGATCGGGTTTTCTTTTTTTTGTAAAATAGAATTTTGTTTTTTTTTTTCAATCATCATTTCAGTTAAATTTAGGAAAAAAAATCAAAGAGATGAAGGAGATTTATTATGTTTGAAAGTAAGTAATAACATGATCACTATCAGTTTATCAGATTACCTGGCAGCAATTATTTCAAAACTGTTTTTAAAGTTTATTTGAATTCAATTCAATTGAGGTTTGTTAGTTAATCGAAATGAATGTTACTGTAATTAAAATAGTAAAGTAATTAGGTATTTTAGATTGTCAATTTGTTCTTTTTTACTTATATTATTGCAGTCAAATTATGCTATCCAAATCTTTCAATATCTAATTATTCCTTTTTTAAAATATTTTATTAAATTATCCATCTTTTATTAACTGTATACTTTTTAGTCTCATTTATAAAATTAAATTCAAATCATTCATTTCATTAGATTCACAATCCATCCCTCTCTCTCTCTCTCTCTCCTCCTTTCTCTCTTTTATGTACAAGTAATTTTGATGACAAATGTTTATTTACGTTTACTTTATCATCGATGAAAAGTTTTAGGTTAATTTGTGCATTACAATGTACGTGTGTGTTCTATGACTTTCAAATAACCGTAAAAACGTTAGCCATTCGTAGAGAAATAACCACTTACAAACTGAAATAATTGTTAAAATTAGGTGAAAAATAAAATAAACTAAAATAGCACTTTTCCGGATGACGTATAAGTGACGTATGCGACCTGACAGGGGCAGTTAGTGCTACTGATGGAGTATGATATTGCAACGATTCGTCACTTAGCACTTATTACTTAGAAGAAAGTATGAAAGAATGAATTGTTCTTCTGTTTCTTGAAATTAAATTTTTCTTTAATATAAGCGCCTAAGGCAACACGTTTAGTTGAACAATAAATATCGGATAATAAGTACATTTTTGACAGGAATAAATATGAACACTTTACTGCATGAAAATCAGGTTTGATCGAGTGTTGTAAGAATGTTGGTTGCTTCAGGCTAACGATCAGCGTGGAAGATCGATCAGATAGATCGATAGGCATTGATTTATTTTTGTTTTTTCTTTGTTAATTCAATGTTACTAATTAATTAGCTTTATTTAAATGGAAAAAATTTGAATGAATTAGTTAGGACTTCCTTTCATTTATTTTATTTCTAACAATAAAATTAGATTTTTTTTTAAAAAAAAAATTTATTTGTATTTTTCAGCAAACAAGTTTTCTGCCCACATTTTTTTTCCATTTTTTCTCAACTAAATAGGCTAATTAAAAATGCTTAAAATTAAAAATACTAAATTACGGCTTTGTTAAAATTGCTTTTGTTAGATTGTACTACTTCCTTTGCTACCGGTAAAACTGGTATTATTGTGATATTAATTTAAATTATATCATTGTTATTGTTACACTTCTTGTATTATTAGTATTATTATCGGAGAGCGCGATTGTTGCAGTGGCTACAATTGCGCCTAAGTACTAATGCTATCATTTTTTTTTAGAAAAAAAATCCTTTTTTTTTAAATTTTAATATTTGGACACAAATGATGAATGAACAGATAACATATATGTTTAATTTTCAATTACATTAAAAATTCTTTTTAAATGAAATTCTTCTTAAATGAAAAATGAAATTCTTTTTAAATGAAATCTTTAAAAAAGTTCAAACTTTCTCAGTCATATTTTGCTTATTCTAAAGTAAAGAAAAAGTTATTTGTAATTTTAAAATAACTTATCTACCATTGTAGCTAATTTTTGTGGTGCTATTCGAAGCTATCATCTTGAAGTAGAAAATTGAAATAAAGCTAACATACCTTTAGTGTTGTAGAACAATATAGCTAATATCATAATCATTCGGAGGTTTTTGCTAATAACAAATGAATGAATGCTTTTCCATTGATTTAAATGTTGACGGAAAATGACTTTAAAAAGATTTCTGATAAAAAGTTCTCATCAATTTGGTTATCAAAAGAAAAAAATTAAATTAAAATTATCAGTGAAACATTTAACGTATCGAATGATCATCTCATAAATGTGATTGTTCAGAGAGCGGCGATAGTTTTGGTTAAATTAACACTTTGTTGAAGTAAATGAATATGAGGAAAAATTAGCTAAATAAATGAATCATCCAATTTTGAAGTATAATTTTAATTTTAAAAAAAAAAAATGCTTCGCTCACAGATATTAGCATTATAAGGAATGTTTGAAGGATGTAAAAATTGATATCTAATTGATCGACCGGTGCATAATCTCATCATTCATGATGAATCATTTATTTTAGGATGGAAATGTATTTCTGGAATGAATGTTTGAAGAATGTAAAAATAGGTTTTTTTAAAATTTTTTTTACTTTAAAATAGCTTACTTAAAATATATTTATGTTTAAATTTTATTTCGGGAGGTTTTTTTTTTTTTTGAAGTAACCATTTCTACCTACGACTGTGCTTGTCGTTTAATTGCCAACAGGATTGACAGTCCTGAATGAAATTTAGCCTAAATATACTACGACACAAAACGTGAAATAATGATAAATGAAATTTATTAGTAAAATGATTGTAATAACAGTGAAGTGATAAAATCTATTGTACTGACTGAAATAATAAATGAAATTTGAAATAAATTTTGTTTACAATAAATTTTATCACTTCGCTATCACTATAATTGTAAACATTTAAGGTTAATATTCAAATTTTATTTTCTTTATTTTTATCACACAAAAAGTTGTCCACACTTATTGAGCAGTGGAAAATTTTTTTTTAAAAAAAGGAATGAGAAAGGACGAAAAAAGAAAAAGATTAAGAAATAGGAAAGTGGAAACTGGTCATTCGGTTGAAATGATCATTTCAGGTTTTCAGGATAATTTTTATTGAGAGAAGAATGCGATGTATTATTTTTAGTATTCATTCCTCTTCTACAACTCTCTAAAACTCGTTCTAATTTCTTAAATTGAATTAAAATTTTTATGAATAAAATTGATTGTTTGAAAGGAAAAGAAGAAATCATTTACCAATAATTGTTATTTAGTGTTTTCAGTTAATCTTTCAAGGGTAATATGGCAATTCATATTTTCCTTTTCATCTCATAAGGTTAACTTTTTTATAATTGAATGAATAATTTAGCATCTCATTGCTGCAATTGAAATCATTTAACAATTTCCTGAAATGATTTACCTGTTAAAACGAACAATTAAAATTAATTAAAACAAAACAAAACAAATAGAAAAAAGAAATTCATTCTAAAAATCGATATCTAACTTCAACACATATTCTTGGTCATTCCAATGAACATGCAGTGTAATTTTTAATTTTAAACAAATTATTGCAATAATTCATTGAAATCAAACAGTACGATTAATTGCTTAAATTAATTGTTTAAAAATGTTTTATTAATTGCTTAAATCATTTCCAAAGTACGAATTCTCATCCAATAAATTATGAGGAAATTTTATGAATTAACTTTACAACTTTACTTACAATTACAACTTTGTAATTTCAACTATCACTGAATGATAGTCATTGACAACACCTTGGAAATGATTTAAACAATTAATACGAGTGGTTATTATTAATGATATCAATGTCTTACCATTTCATAATAATAAATGAAATTTGAAATAAATTTTGTTTACATTAATACAATAAATTTATTACAACGATACGAAATCCTTCTGTGCGCTATGCACAAATCATTGGAATTAGAAATAATTTGCTATTTTGCTTGATCATTTAAGTATAATTATTTGATATCAAAAGATTTCGTATCGTTGCAACTTAATTTTTCAAAAAAATTTCAGGTAATGACTGACATCTTACAGGTAGTTTTGCACTTTACATTTTTTTGCACTTTTTCATGTTCTTTCTTCACGGCACAAGTTTCACATCAATTAATGTAATTCTCTTTATAGGATAACTGGACGAACGAACAATAGTAACTTCTCGTCCTCCATTTTAAATGGATTAAAAAAGGTAATGCAATTGTTGAGAATATGTCAGATGTTCACGTTATGTTCATTTGTTTATTTCATACTGGAGATTAATCGATCCGTGATTCATCTCCCATTTTTTGAAAAAAAAAATGAAAACTTTGAAATTGTTCCCTCTAAACTCATGATAAAATTTTTCAATTGTGACACAGGAAAAATTATTACTGTTTTTGATACAAACACTAGTACGATTGCGAAACTGTATTTTAAACTATCTTATCAACAATAATCAAGATTGCTGTTTAAAAAAAGACGATACCTGGAAAAAACATAAAATATAGGTTTTTTCAAATTACAATTTGGCTAACTTTTAATATAATATATAAGACGTTTGAATGTTATATTTCATTATTTTATTAAGTAATGTAGGCGCAAGTCATTCACTTGTCCAATTACAGTAATATGGCAAAGAAAGGTAGATGAGATTTATGTTACAAGCTTTTAGCTTTTATTTTGCAGTAATCTCTGGGGACTCATGCACACATCATTTATATAACATGCAAAGGATATTGGCGGATAAAATACGTCAAATATCGACCCGAAACATGTGACTGATAATTTGCCGACGGCGAAAAATATGGCTTTTACGAGTATAACAATAAAACACTTAATGAGAAATATTAATTCACTTATCTTATGAAGAATGACATACTCCGTAGACAATTATTAATTTGCAGAACAATAAAAAAAGAAAAATTATAATTGAAACTCATCCTATAAAAAACCCATGGACGCACTTACATAACAACAATAATATTTCGGTATTATTCTATTACATTCAGCCATGATTTCATTAGGATATTTCAAATTACAACTTCGTCCTGGAAAAGTCGATACTTCGGTCTTGTTTCGGAAATTTCTGGCAGTGGAGCATTTTCTGGCAGGAAATGTAAGGCCGTATCGTTGAAACCAGCAAAATTTGATTTAAAAGTGGGAAAATTTACCAGTGTACATACTTTACTATATAATGAAAGAGCTTGAAGTTCATTACAATCAGGCATTTCCAAATCTATTATATTGCATTTTTTCATAGAACATTCTTCCCGACTTAGTACGGAATCTCCATGCTTTTCTAAATGTTTGGCAGCTAAATCCATCAAACGAAGATTGTTACCTGAAATTCACTTATAAATTTATCGGGCAACATCGAAAAAACTTTTGAGCCACAAAAAACCCTTAAGCTGAGATGAGCCAAATTAAATTGCTTACCTGCAATGATAATTCTTTTAAGTTTCTTCCTATGCGCATAAATTACACTATTGTATATAGCATGACCACAATGAAGTGCATAGAATAGCACGATATTTCCATTGTGAATATCATCATCAGATACTCGACATTCTAACAAATTAGTAGTTTCTGATAAACAAATAGAATGATCACGCAACCAACGCTGAAAACTCAATTTTCTTATCTTTGAATTTAAAAACCTTGATTTAGGTGCAAAAACATTTGTGCAGAAAATTAAAAGACTGGAATACGGAAAAAGGTATGTAGAAAGAAAATGAGACGTAAAGATTAGCAAGAAAAAAATAAGGGTTGATGGTAGGAATAAAACTACCCCTATTTTTATTTTAATTTGGAAGATAATCAACAAAAGCATTAGATCCAGTACATCTTGCGAAATGAATAAACATTATAATAAGTCCATAGCTTTATTTTCAAACTTAGAGATAATTTAAGGAAATCATCCAGAATTGCGAATTAGAAATTAGTAATAGGAAAGGGACTAACGAACTTTTTCCATTTCTGTCAAGCAAGGTTCTTGGAAGTAAACCTCACATCCGAAATGATACTTCAACTCGAGCAACACTGCTAGCTGATCACAACCAGGATAGTAGGAATGACTGAAAGAGCCCAGTCCAAGAGCCCAAATGCTTGAAAGCTGACGTCCAGAAAGAGATTTGAGAAGTAAAGCAATGATCTGCTGGCTGAAACATAAAAAACAATTGAGGGCAGTCCCAACTTCCACAGCTGTCAATAAGCAAGTTCTTTTAATCCAACTTCTTGTCAGTGGCATTCTTATTTTCTGACTTTGAGAAATATACTTGAAATCCTTAAGTCGGACGAATGATTACCAAAAAAAAACTAACTCATTCTTCCTTCAATTATCGGCTCTACCCCCTTGCTGTATCACTAAGCAGTAAAAACAACTGTACTAGGCATCATTTTCTGATATGCTTATAGATATGATAAGATACATACAGATATGATAAGCACATCAGAAAATGTCATACGAACATATCATACAAATAAATGCTAATAATTTATTTCCCAAATAGCTAGTGAAGAATAAGGAGATGAAGAGAACAGCAACATACTTAACAGTTTACCTGTATTGGACTAGTTCGCTGTTGCTGCAGGCATTTTTCATGACCATATCAATCCCTTCCACCGAAACCTGATCTTCCGGATACGGAACAATTGTTGCAACCTTTCCACCTCTTCTACGAAATCGTCGCAAACCTTTCTTTCTGTGCCTTCTCACTGTTTCAAACTGTTCATCGTCATCTGCTCTTTCGTTGCTTGCTTGAGAGATCATATGTCTTGAAAGTTGGAAATAATTTTAATTTGGAAAATTACACTAACGTTACGAAGGAACAACTAATTAATGGGAAAATGTTAAGTTAGTTCTTCAAATAAAAAAGTTTTTATGTGTCATCATAAACTACTAACATTGTTCATAAGTATCTCCCACAACACTCGCCAGCCTTACACACCAGTAAACTCAATGCCAAATTAACCTACGTAACAAACGCTGCCTTAGTTAGGCGTGATCCCAGAGCGATTTTTACCGTAACTGCCGTATCGCATCAGTGTCGCTTTTAGGTTCTTGGCGCCTGTGGGCGTTGGCGTTCGGCGTTTGTAGAGTGTTTGCGTTCGGGCGTTGCGTATCGCGAAGCGGTGTTCCCATCCTTTGATAATATGAAATTTTGAAAATTATACAATACAGATCTGGAGAAATTATAAGTGGGTTGAAGTAAAGGACAGTGTGGAAAGAGAGAATGAGTCAATTAATTCTTCAGTGATTAATTTGCTGTTGTGTTATGGTATTTTACTTATGTTAACATTAGGTGATTATTATGTCATGCTGTCCGTTACTGATAGTTATCATGATAAAATATCAGATTAGATGAAAGAAGTTGGCAAGATTAGGTCATATCCGTTTGAATGTCGAAGTGGTTAACACTTTCACGATTGTTACATCACCGCGGTCAATGTGTTACTGTCATTCGTTACCATTTGTCACTTAGTTTCATTTCAGGATGCATATCAACTTTTCAAATGTCAGTCTTATTATTCATTAATTCTTACGTCCCAGACAGGTCAGGATTGTTGCCACTCTTCTAAACTAACAAATCTTTACCATTCAAAATGTAGTGAACTTCGATAGGCCTGATGCCATGTATGTTTGGTTAAAAGCAGATAATGAAACCCGTTCCTGAATGGTTGCCGCTTTTTTAAGGGTATCGTTGGCACAAATATCAAGAAAATGAGAAAGAAAAGTTTTCTTCACAGAGAATCCATATTACTGATCAAAAAAAAGCGTACGACAAAAATGTGGAATAAATGAAAAAAGAAAAAAAGAAACGTTGAAATTTCGTTGCAGCTGTCATTTTGCACGTAAACAGTGATACTGGAAGTTACCAAGGCCGTCAATGGTGAATGGCACGCGCTTCAGCGTATTGTTTCTGGAGTTATAAGTGTGAGTCCATTCGGAATATTCGTTGGAACTTTTCTTTTTCTTGCTGAGCATAAGACTTTCGCTTTTTTTTCTTACACATAGCTTTTCAGAGTTCAAACAAAACATAGAAAGGGAGTATATCGTCTTATCGTTCTGAAGTAAACCAAAGGGCTTTCATTCGTGGTTTTCCAGAGTTTCTGTCAGTTAAATGTGTTTAACCGTTCTGATGAGTGATACCACGATTGATGAAAATTACATCTATCATTTTAGAACTTTTCATTTCCAGGGGAACGATCAAGAAATAGTGATATATGCCAGCAGTTCAGATTCAGTCGGTGGTGGGACAGCACACAGGCGGAACTACTACTACTCTAAGCACCGCTATTGCTACGGGTGGAACACCATTGATTTCAACATCAGTTTTGGATGATGGTTTCACCAGTCGCCTGATTGAAGCTGTGAAAGCACATCCATGTTTATATAATCCTAATCATGAACATTACGGAAATAAACAATCTAGTGCGCAATACAGGACTCAAGTGTGGCAAAAGCTACGTATTGAACTTGGATTCAAAGGTATATTGTTTTTTTTTTAAATCTGAAATTCTTCTTATTCCGTACATAAAATCTTGTGACGGTCAAATGCCACTACATTTCTAATTTAAAAATGCTATGCTTACTTACGTGTTTACTTGGGTTTGCGATCTATATTCCAATGTTTCCACGAATTTTTTTAATTGCTGTCAGTTATTTGAGTCACTTGTTCCTTGCTTCTCTATCATCTGATTGTTGAGTCTTTTTAACAGATGACGCGCATGCTTTACAAACGCAGTGGAAAAGAATACGTGATCGGTACGTACGTGAGCGGAGGAAACGACGAAATGTTGATTCGGGTGAAAATAATCAGGTCGCGCATCAAAAGCAGAGCTTCACTTCTATTGCTTTTATTTTTGGACTGTGGTTGCTTTTATGAAGCTGTTTATGAAATTTTTTAACATTTTATAGATCTTTTAAAATTATAGGATTCTCTTATTACTGGTCGTGAACGTCATGCATCAGATGGTTCTAACTGTTCTACATCAAGCAGTGCCGTTAATGTGAACACATCACCTTCACGACAGTTCAACGAAATGATGCGATGGATTGAACCATTTTTGGTTGATGTAAGCTGAATTATATAAAGTAGTGTATATGTGCTAAATTCTTTACGGTAGTGTATTTTTGTAGATAAGGAGCAAGGAAATATTTATCGAAGTGCATTTTTGATCTCATGGATAAAATGGAAGCAAAAGTGGTTCATTTTTTCGCATGCGTTTTTTAGAACGTAACAAGTAATCTTCATTCTACATCTCTCGGTACAGTTGCAAGTTCTTCAAGTATGCAGCATCAACAGATTCAGAACCTCACTTCGCAACAGTCAAATAGCAATCAAGGTAAAGAAACTTCTGTCGCTAATCTTCTTAAGTAGGAGAAATTCTACATTTGTTGTGCAGTATTATGTTGTTTAAACAGTGTTAGTGGATTCATCCTTCTTAGAATAAAATGAATTCTGGTCTCTTTAGGAAGTGAGGAAATATTTCATTCTAATGGAAGTATAATAATGGCTGAGTTCCTTTTGACACGAAATTTTTCCCATTTTCCTTTTATATCGTGCATATGCCATCTTTATTTTCTTTAGCCGTAATTCAAATATTACCTACAATTACCGTACCTGCTAGAAACAGTGCTCTGGTATAGATTTATTTAAAAATCTTGAAATCTGGAAACATATGTGGTTTTAAAAGTTTTGCAACGTCATTACATCCTGCTGAAGCGCCAAGTGGAAGAATACAGTCTAGACTTGCTGTTATTCTGAAATGTCATTTTGATGGTGCAATAACAAATGGCAGCACTTAGGCAAATGAACCTGCATGCTTTACGCTTGCTTTTAATGTCATTTGTCAGTACGACTACCGTACATTTTTCTCCCATCAATAGTTCCGTTGTGTGGCTGTTTTTCTAGCAGCTGATGATTTATTCGAGTAAAGTAAAAATCTGTCGTGTAACTGTCGTCTCCATTTTTTGCTCGTGTTTCGCACTTACGATTTGTTTCACGATGCGCATTTTCCATTCATGGAACAATAATATATTTTAACAAATTTACTTATTTTATGAGGCTTTATCTTAAATTTTCCTTTTATTCCGTTCTTGAGGGAATGGTAGCACCCTAGTGGTGGTTGCGCCAACAGGAATCAGTAATACTGGAATATATTTTGTACATTACAACCTTATAGGTAATGTCAAACAAGAATGTTCTAACCAGGGGACGCCTATTGGTTCAGCAGATGGTGTAACTCTAAGCAGGTAATCATTTACCCTTTGAATTGGAAAATTTTATAGTTTTTTTTGATTTCTTAAAATTTCAAATAGAACTTTTTCTTTACAGCTATCAGCAAAGCAGTCAGCTCCACGTAGCAAACGCTCAAGTTTCATGTGAGTATAATACTTTGCGTGATCATGGATTATCGAATGGGTCAAATGGAGATAGAAATACAAATGCAGTCACAACGTCTGCCACAGGTTTCACTTTCAAACAAAACTTATGTGAGTGTTTCAGATGTTTTGTTACCTGCACTAGGTTTTACTTTCGAAACACAAGTTTTTTACTATTTGTTTGATCGTTTCAAACAGGGTATTCTTTCTAGTGTTTGTTCTCTATTCATACACAGATGCTAAGAGGCTTGTTTGTTCGTATTTTTTCTTGACTTGCATATTTTAATTTTTTTTTTCAATTTTTATTTGTTAAAAGTCTTATTTTGCTTCCTAGCTCTGTAACTTTTTGTCTATTTTTCACGAATATTCAAACCCGTTCTGTATCACATGCAAAAGATGGGAATCCACGTTTGCTTTACTTCTTAGAAATCCCATTTAATGTACATTACCGGTTTTGTCAAGTAATGATTACTTTATTATATCTAAGGGTCGATCTTCAGCTTTTTTGATGATTAGTATTTGTGTATGCGATTCTCCGTTGGTAGTGTCATCGGTCGTGCTTGAATATAATCAAGTTTTATTATGTTTAAGGGTTAAAGTATTTTAAGATAACGGAAGTCCATGTTCATCGACAGCAAGCAGTGAAATAGACGTTGGAACATCGTCAGCGGCAACTTCACATTCTAGTCAACAGCAAATTGTTTTGCAGCAGCGTCAGCGACAGCCTCCAAGTCAGCATCCGTCGAGTATGGTAGTACTGACTGCCGTTCAGCCGCAGCAGGTGATTGTAAGATATTGGTAATAAAAATTTCTCGTCTTCTAGCATAGTTTGGATCTAATTTTATCAAATTTGATGAATTTGATTATAAGGTGAGCAGTTTCGGCTACTCTGAACATGTGAGACTGATGTGAATAAAATTTTGTTGGAAGAGGAACTTTTTCGTTTATCTTTGTAGGTGGCATCATCTCAGCAACATCAGCAACAACCCATTTTGTTACCTAAGGTAGAACCAAGGCCAAGAATAGGACAACAGTTACAAGCGACTGATGGTGGAGTGGTAACAGTTACCGCACGAGGTGTGGCGCCAGTGACTAGTGTGATTAAAAAAGATGTTAACGTCAGGACAAGTAACTTTTACTGCTCTTTAGGCTATTATTATTTTGTCATAATTGAGAGTAATGCGTATACTTCTTTCTAATCCATTCAAGAAGATTGTATCTTTGCTAATTCTAGATGATGGCAGCACAGTAACAATGATCATTGACCCTACAACTTTTTACCAGCATGGGTCACAAAAAATGTAAGTTTTTGAAAGTCATTCATGATTGATTGTAGGGAACTGTTTCTTACTGAGCTTTTCAAATTATGTAATTTAACTTTACAAAACTTTGTTCGCCATTTCTGAATGTATTATACATATTATTATATATAGGTATCGGTTGGTAAATGTATCAGAGTTGAATACCGATGCAGTGTCAGTGAATAACAGCATGTCTACAGTTTGTGGTGAATTGAAGATAGTCGGTATTCCACAACGTAGAAAGCGTGTTGCAGCGGTTAGTGTACAGGGAATGCCAAATGGCCGTGGACAATTAGGCGATGAAGTTGTACTGGAGGATGGAATTTCCGAAAAAACTGTAACCATTGACCAAGGTCTGAAGTTATTTATGGCGCCAGAATCTGTTATCATTATTTATTCATTAAATTTTGTCTGTTGCTTTTTTCGAAACAAATTGATTTCAGGAACAGTACCAGGGAATGAAAAGGTAGTAATGGATCAACGCTCTGCTACTACAATTGCAGGAGGTACAAATGCAGTCTTAGGTCCTGGTATACAACAGCAGCAGGTTTGTTTTTGATATCTCTTGATCTGCTTGAACCGGGTTTACGAGAATCTGTTGTATTTTTTGAAGAGACGTTTTTAAGAATTATATTAAACTCTTATTTTGCAGTTACATCAACAGCAGGTTGCGAGTAGCTCGCATCCTCATCCAGGAATTTCCGTTTCACCGCTTCGTGCTACCGTGTTGGCAACACCTCATTCTTCTCAAATGGGTATGTTATTATTCATTGCAGTATCAGGTAGAAGCAATACCTACATAAACAGTTTTGCAGAATCTATGAAAGCCCACGAAAAATATCCATTAATTGAGTTTTATTCTCTCTTTAATGCTTATGAGTTTTTAAAATATAGAGAATGAAAGCCTTCCCCCTCTTTTGTTTCATTTTTGATTGAAAGGGAATTAGCTGTGAAATTCAATTGATTCCAGGATTACAGCAAACTGCCTCTATACCGCTCCGACAACAGGCTGGGCATCGATTCGTGACACAAGCTGTTTTAGTCGAGCATCCACATTATGCTGTCCTGCCAAGTCAGTCATTGCAAGAACATGATGCTAATCTTGCATTCGCCAATTCAATAGCTAATTATTTATCAAGGTTGAATGAGGACGAGGTTAGTTGTGTTAGTCAATGTGGTCTTGAAATGTCTTGGACTTGTATTTGATTGTATTTTAACCAAAATTGTGCCTAACTTTTCAGCTAATAACTTATTTCAATTTATTAGGCGGCACACAGAGGAAATTTTACTGTACAGAGAAAATATTTGCAAAGTTTTAGAATGCTAATTAATACTAATTGATATTAATTCAGCAAGTTTGCTTTTAGAAGGCAGTGGCAAAAATGAATATTCAGCGAATACTTATGGATGCACGTTTTGGTTTGGGTGCTTGCGCACGAATGATTCACGATGAGGAGTTGAATGAAGCTGCTGCTGCTGCTGTGAGCACCACTTCCCATGATGTTTCGACGCGACAGCATGTTGATGGCACGTCACGACGACTAAATTAACCCTAGCAGGAATTGAATTTTTCTGTGTAGAATGTAATTTTATTCAATTTAACATATGACAAAAATGGATAAAAGAAAAGAATTGGGGAGGGGGGGGGGGGGGGGGGACGGGATTTTAGGGTTTTTTTTTTCAAAGGGCAACCCGTTTTAAAATTTTAAAGGGCCGGGAAATTTGA